>APFE030344343.1:13961-135568 GCA_000404065.3 Pinus taeda | reverse complement strand
TATTTATATCCTTAATGGATATCTTGATATTCCAAGTCTTTTGGAGTAATTAATTTATAGAAGGAACTTTGTTCGCTTCAAGGACAGTGCATGGGCTCATTGTGATGTAAATGATGGAAAAATGATATGCAAATTATGCCATAAATCTATTGGAGGTGGGGGTATTCTTAGATTGAAACAACACTTGGCTGGGGTAAGAGGCCAAGTAAAGCCATGTGATGCACCAAATGTAGTGTTAGGTCCTATTAGAGCAAGATACATTGCCAAGCTTGAAAAGTTTTATGAGGATAAGGCTAGGGAGAAGGCCATCCAAGATGATATTGCAAGGAAGAGGGAATTATTAAACACCATGAAAGAGAGTGGGTATGATGATTATGAGATTCAAGACTCAACTTCTATCCCTTCCACCAATGACCCCTTTCACTACCTTCATCATTCTTGTGGCCAACCATCAAAAGGAACAAAGAGAACAAACATCCAAAGTCTTTTCTCATCTTTTGCCAACGTTGCCTCTTCTAATCCCATTTCCTCCCAGCCAAGTCGTCAACCCACTTTGGATCAACATTGGAAAAAACAATGCAAAGAAACTTCTTATCAATACATTGCTAGATGGTGGTATGATTCAGATATCCCATTAATGTTGCTCGCTCACCTTATTACCAAGCTATGTGGGACTCTGTTATAGCTGCAGGAAAAGGCTTCAAAGGCCCTAGTCTGCATGACTTGAGGGGAGCTCTTTTGCAAAAAGAGATATCTTCCATTGATGAGTATTCGGTTGAGTTTAAAGATTCATGGCTCAAAACAAGTTGTTCCATCATGTCAGATGGATGGACCAAACGAAAGAACCGCACTATCATTAATTTCCTTGTTTCTTGCCCTCAAGGAACCATGTTTTTGAAATTAGTTGATGCATCTGGTAAGGTGAAGGATGCAACCCTTTTATTTGAGCTTTTGGATAACATTATTCAGGAAGTTGGGGAGCATCATGTTGTGCAGGTCATCACCGATAATGCCTCAAACTATGTTCACGCTGGAAGGATGCTTGAGACCAAATATAAGACCATATTTTGGACTCCATGTGCTGCACATTGCATAGACCTCATGCTTGAGGATATAGGCAAAGTGGAGTGGGTAAAAAACATTGTAGAGCATGCCAAGTGCATTACAAAATACATTTACAACCACTCATGGGTATTGAGCCTAATGAGGAAGAACACTGGGGGCAAAGAGGTTGTTAGGCCTGCAATTACGAGATTTGCAACTCACTTCCTCACGTTGCGATGTCTCAATGGGCAGCATAAAAACTTGCAAAAAATGTTTTCCTCTAAAGAATGGTTTGAATCTTGGTGGGCTCGTAGACCAGATTGAAAAGACACCAAAAAGAAAGTGTTAGACAATTATTTTTGGAAAACGTCTGTAGAGCTTGTGAAAATTACCGAGCCCCTTATTAAGGTGCTAAGGATGGTGGATGAGGAAAATTTGGCCATGGGCTAGATTTATGAGGCTATGGATCAGGCAAAGGAGCAAATACATGTAGCTTACAAGGACAGGTTAGCTAAATATGGCCATATATGGGAGATCATTGATAATAAATGGAACAATCAACTCCATTGTCCTATACATGCAGCTGGGTATTTTTTGAACCCAAAGTATCATTATAAAAATCGGTTAGGAGATTTGCATGATGGGGAGGTCAGAGCTGGATTGATTGATTGCTTGGAGTGCAGGGTCCCTAGCCATGCAGACTAGTTGGAAATACATAGACAACTTACTGTTTTCACTATGGCAGGTGGGACTTTTGGCAAAAACTTGGCAAAGATGGCAAGAGATGTGGACCAACCAGGTAAGCAATTCCAATTTCCAATTTGTTTTTCTTTTCAAGTTAAAATTGTTTACGTTCTTTACAATTGAAATTATAAACTAAGTTACTAATTAATGTCTTTTTCTTTGTAGCACATTGGTGGGAGTCATTTGGTGGCCAGTGTCCTCAATTGCAAAAGTTTGCAGTTAGAGTCCTCAGTCAAACTTGTAGTGCTTCAGGTTGTGAGCGCAATTGGTCTGTTTTTGAGCACATACACATGAAGAAGAGAAACCATTTGGAACAGAAACAGTTAAATGATCTTGTTTTCGTGCAATACAACCTTCGACTGAGGAGGAACCAAATGATGAGCAAAACACTTGATCTAGATCCCATTGTGTTTGACAATATTGATCCAACATCAAAATGGGTGGAGGAGATTGAAGAACCTGTGTTTGAGGCTGATTTTGATATCGACATGGCTTTAGCGGGGGATGAAGCAGATTATGTGGCGGCATCAGAACTAGGATCAGTAGCGGCATCAAGGAAAGACAAAGAACCAATGGAAAGCACTAGTCGTGCAGGTCGACAAACTCGTGCTTCCATTAGGTCCACTTTTATTGTTATTGGTGGCATTGATACTGAGGTTGCAGATTAGGCTGGGGCATCCTCAGATTCTGAACTAGATGATGTCTATGTATCTCCTGATGATGATCTTGTGGCTAGTAGTGGTGATTAACTTGATGATTGATCATGTGTACACTATAGACTTGTAGTAGGCCAATGGCCTCATAGATTGCATCATTGTTTTTGGACTTTATAGGCCATTTAGAGCCTCATTGCTTATGTATTTTGCTATTTTGTCGATGATATGTATTGCACTCGGTGCCATTTGTATATCCTTACATGGTATATAAACCTCATATTTGGGTCTCTTTGGCTTGGAATCATGGTTTTAAATCTTAAAAATAGTTTTGTTTCATTAAAAATTAATTATTTAATGTATTTTTTTTAAAATCAGTTCCTTTAGACCAAACCAGTCCCGGTTAGACCGGTTCCTATCGATAAACCGGTTCATTAGGTGGACCGGTCCCGTCATCAGTTCCGGTTTTAAAAACATTGGGGTCAACAACAATGTGGTAATGTAGAGGAACGTGAGGGACACGACCAATGGACAATGAAGGGTAACGCAGAGGAACAACAAATGATAAGGTGGACGTAGGGTTGTCGGAGGGTCAGTGAGTATGATAGGGATGGGCAATGGATGGAAGGGGTCATGCAGTGGGGACCAACAGGTTGCAGCGGACGTGACACGATGGAGAGCAATAACGGCGGACGAGGCTGCGGAAAAGGGTCGACTGTTGTACATAATCGGGAATTACGGAAGACAGTGATGAATTGAGGATATGGCGAGAGTGATTTGTTGGCGAATCGGGTGAGCACAATCTTTCAAGGACGTCGGCCTGTCAGCACTGTGGCTGTGTCAACCGTCGGCTGATGGTGGTTCAGATAGCTCGTTGGAGAGCCACAGGTAAGGTTATATATATATATTTATTTATTTATTTATAATATAACTCCTGTTTTATGATTTTTTAATAAATTTTATTTTTCTTGTTTTTTTTTCTATATATTGATTTTTTTATATATATAATTTCACCCTTATATTTTTCTATATATTCTCTTATATATATATATTTATATAATAATTATATCATATATATATAGAATATATAATATATATATTTCCTCTTCATATGTTATTTTTTTTCTTCAATGGTGAAAGGCCTGATAGTGAATCCAATAGAATGGAGAACCTCCAACTGTGCTTGAATTCTTTGACAACAACAAGGTTGACGAATAGTTGATGGCTAAAAGTCGGGATTAGACGTGGCTCCGATACCAATGTAATGACCAAAAGTCGTATACGCAGCGGAAATATTAAAATACTTCGTAGACAAAGACATCTATTGTAGGATGGTAATTGTAAATTGTAAATTGTATAAAGAATTGATGTAAGATGATTACAAATGAGAATGAGGGCCCGCTTTTATACCCTAGGCATGTGCCCTTTCATGAATGGCCATGTCTCGAAGACATGCCTCTTCATTACTAACTAACTGATCATTAGTTAATTAATTATCGTTTATTATTATTATGTTTATATTTACATTTATTATTTTATTATGAATTATATTCATAATAGTCTGGATTGGTTTGCCTTCGAGATAGCAGGCTTTTCCTGTATGTGGTTTTTGCATACAAATCTATGCATAATCCTTCTCCATGATTGTTTGTTGTCCTCCTAGTGGCGGGTTATAAACTTATAAGTTTTTGACTTTGTGTGGGTGCTGGCTCATATGTTTTCCTCCATGCAGTCACAATCTTTGTGTTTTTCTTATTGAACCTCCATGTTTGGGCTGCATTGCAACAATTTGGTAAAATCTAAAAAAATGGTGATTAGGTCATGGGGCTTTATCCTTGTAATATAATCATATCATTACTATGCATTCTAATAGATAACATATGGTAGCCATTGACTTTTCGTTAGGATTAATAAAATTCCAATTAATATTCATAAGGATGAATATGCTTTCCAAGGCAATACTTTTTAGTATTTTCTAAGTTGTAAGAAATGTGGGACCCCCCATTGACTAGTCTCATTTCAGTATGGAAACCCCAAATTACAGTTGAAATGCGCTTGAAACACGTTTCATCCAGTTGAAACACACTTCTGGCAACAAACCCCATGTTTCAGTGTATTCACATTGCGTTTTAGTGTCATGCTTATGTGGCACATGTGGGCTGAATGCAAATTATTTTTGAAAAAACAATAATTTAAGAGTGGGGTAGCCTAATATTCAACAGTAAGGCCCTACTAATGCTATGTAATTAATGGTAATGTTAAATTATTAAAGTAAAAGGATTAAATTTTTAACATTAATATTAATTAATTGAGGATGTTTGAGAGTGGTTCCAACCTCATTGGATTTCATATGGAGAAAGTAGAATTTAGATCCCACTCAAAATCTAATAGAGTTTTTAGGATTACAGGATTGAAGGGATTGCAACATTTCCATTGGAATGTGTCAGGGGTATGGAACTGACATTTAATCAAGAGCACCAAGCCCTCTATATACCTTAATGTTAGTGGCATTGATTGTTGATGTCCTCTATCGTGACCCTAGTAAAAGTGTACTCATCACTCAAATAAAATCTGGATTTGGCATGTTAATTTTTTTCTTTCTTAATGCTTAGAGGGTGATATTGATGATGAGGATATAGGCAGTGATTTCTACGATATGTAGGTATTTGTTATAGCATGATTTTCTTGGGCCTTGGTGTTTTTTTCATTTATTCGTGAATCTATATCTGTATTTTACATTATAATATTAAAACTTAACTGTTTCTGTCAGAGTTTCAGTGTAATATTTACATTTCCTTGTTTCCTTGTTAAAAATTGGCAGCTAAGGGATGGATTTCCTTGAACAAAAATTTCATTTCTGACTATTCTAGAGTGACTTATTAAAAATAGAAAGTCAATCATTGCAACCATGACTTTCCAAAATTAGTAAGTCACGTTGTTTCAATTGGTAATGATATACATATGATGGAAAATCACTTATCTTATCCTTAATCAATCTCAATTGTTTAATTTTTTATTTAATCACCAATATATATTTTTATTATTATCCTTATGATATTATAATATTATTAAAATGAAATTCCGTGTCACCTCTCCTACTTGGCACTCAATCATGCCACTTCACATCTCTCTCACCTTGATGACAAATCGAACTCTCTCATTCAATGATACATTACTCTCACTTCGTCTCTCTCTTTAATGCTCTTACACACCTCTTACACTCTCTTACACACTTTAATGACTTGTCATAAAAAGATTCCGCTTACACCTCTTCAATGCATATGTTACACTTCTCCTTAATGGCTCAAATTACTAAAGCATGCGTACTCCCTCTTGATGGCATGAGTTACTAAAGCAAGTGTACCTCCTTTATGGCATAAGTTACTCTCCTAGTTTGTCATATGTAACTCCTTCTCAAGGCATGGGAGTTACTCCCTCGTGAATTCAACCTCCTTGCTCTTCCTATATATTTGTGCCTCTCATCCTCTCTATTACTCACTTTGTGCATTGTGAAAGGAGAGTACAAATTTGAGAAAGAGAGAGTTAGAGAGTCTAGAGAAGATTTGAGAGAGAGAGAGAGAGAGTCTTGAAGAGTAATAGCAAATCTTGATGAGCCAAAGTAATTTAGTGTTTGCATCAGCTATTGCTATCAGAGATCTTCTTCAGATTTGAGTGAACTTCTTCGTTCTCATATTGTATTATGTATCTCTGCTGAACAAATGATTTTTAATAGAAGAAGAATCTGATTGGGTTTTCCCCTTGTGGGTTTTGCCCTGATCCTTGGACCAAAATTCTCTGTTTATTTGTGTTCTTGGCTGTCTTCTATTTTGCATATGGTTTATATGGTGTATGTTCTATCTACAGTTGCTCAATTAAAATTGCAGAAGAAAGAAGTTTTGGAATAAGTAATTGTTGCAGCATAGAACGTCAAAATTTCAACATTCTTGATTTTTGAGAGGTCACTTGTCTAGGACATTTCCATCTCAGATACTCGTTTCCGTTTCCCCGTACCATGCCACTTATATATTTTTAATAATTTGCAATTTACATTTTAATACTAATATTTTAATATAATACTTAACAATAAGATATTAATTTTGTATAGCAGTAAAACTAATGACATCATTAATTAATAACACTAATAGTAATATAATTTATAAGTACTATTCTTTATACTGTTAACTTGGAATTCATATTTGTGGATGTACCTTTTATTGGAACTGTATTAGTAACATATGCTCTCCTGAACATTTTCAGTACTGGGTTTTTTGCATATGATTTGCTGTTTGTGTCTTTTATTAACTTGGGAATGCCTTGTAATCTGTTGAGAGCAGTCATTTATGAGATATAGGAATGGTAGCCATTAAATTAGTTATAGTATGGATTGCTAATAGTAATATCCCCGGTAACTCTTTTTTGGTTATAACTTATAACTGATAGTTCTAATATTGTAATTCCTGAATGGTATTGATTCATAATTCATATTTTCAATTTATTTTTTAAATAAAATACTTCTTGTACATTCCATTTCCCTGCCATAGGGTTTTCAAAATTTGGGAGATCTGTATCCATATCTAGATCTGGATCTGATCCATATCCATATCCTGGTAACTTTATCATTATGGAACTGGGTGGAACATGATCAATTTTATAGAGTACTTTTATACAATCTTTATAGTGTCCTTTCCTTGGGATTTTTTTATCACCGATTTTACATGCTGACAAATATGCATTTGTTTTTTGTTTTTTCAGCTAATAATGTCAAGACGTCGTGTTCCATGCTTAGATTCATATTTGGACAAGGTCAACACTTTTCTTATAATCACAAAAGAATTTTCTCACATTCCTTGTTCTGTGGGCATTAGATTTTGAAGACAATGTACATTTATATGTTCAATGTGATGAGAAGACAACAGACAGGGCACAGAAATACTTCTTGTTCTTTTGCTTCACGTCTTTCAGCAATCTGTAATCATAACTAGATGGTTTATAGTGCAGGTTAATATTGCTTTGTGGCCTCGTTTCAAAATGGTTTTTGACTTGCATCTCACTAGTTTGCGCAATGCGAATGTACGAACATTATGGGAAGATGATGTTCATCCTCATTATGTGATGAGGCGCTATGCTGAATTTACCGCTTCACTTCTTCAGCTTAATGTCAACTATGGAGATGGACAGGTTAGTGCTATCACTACATGTTTACAATCAAATTCCTCCTTTATTTAGTGATCTTTTTATCGTACTTCTTGTTTCTAATCACATCAATGAAAATGTCCCTTTGTTTTTCTTAACCTGCTTTGGTACACCTAGGCCAGTTCTTGGATATTGATGAAGGCAATTAGGGTTCTGATCTGGGGGAAATTCGCCCTGTAGAGACGTGACTATCTAAGGTTTCCTACTTAATACATCTTGGTTGGTTATTAGTGCAGTTTGATAGGTAAACCGGTGAATGCCCATTCCGTTGCCATTTTCATATGCTGGGGCCTAAAATGATACCTTTGGATTAAATAATGTGCCCCAAATATCTTATACTTGGCATAGAACTTTTTTCTCTTTCCCTTGAAAAATTGAGTTAGATGATTAGGAGTAATTTCTTGATTGTTCTTAGTAAGAATTAAGATGTCTTCAGTAAACACAAAGAGAAGTAGTTGTCCAGAAAAGGTTTGAGAATATATTATTGACCTCAGAATAAATGAAAGAGCAATTAAAAGACCAATATGCATTTCAATGACTCAGTAACCATCTCTTTAACTAATCGATGTCTGTGCAGATTATCCTTGCTTATGTACACGAACTTGATACTAGATTATAAATTAATGTTTCAAATGACTATAACCATTTGGATACTCATCTGTTCATACCAACTTATTTAATACCTGGTAGTCAACAGGCATGCATTTGTTGCTATCGTTCTATCTTTTACTGTAATCTCTTATACAATATGGGATTCAGGTCACAAGATAAATACATTACATTAAGGACTCATTAATATACTTGACTTGATTTTCATATGGCTTGATTTGAATGGAAAATGTAACGGGTTCGTATACATTTCAATTCACACTTTTCGCTGCACATTCTAAGTGCTTATTAATCTACATTACTTGCTTTTTGTACTAGGGAAATCAAGCAGACAATGAAAACAAGATAACTCAAAAGATTTCTCCATATTGTATATATAAATGATAAAGTGAAAGCTTTATTTTACATCGATACAATCAAATAGAGTCAATCCACTTGATGAATGTGGGATAAACTGATAAAGGGAAATAAGAGATGAAAGCATAGAATAAACTAAAGTAGAATTGATTTTATTCATGCCTAACTCTAATATCTACTTGACCATTATAAACTACCATTTATTTTAACAACCTCCCTTACTTGTCTATCTACTAACTACACCAAGCTTATCCCACAACTTTACATATTTTCAGGGTCCAAAGCCTTGGTGAGAATGTTTGTAGTTTGATCCTTTGTCGGGTAGTACTGCAGTTTGATAGGACCATCTTTTACAAGTTGTCTGATAAAGTGGCAATGTACCTCAACATGTTTGGTACACTCATGGAAGACTGAATTCTTCCAAGTTTCATTACCCCTTTTTTGTCACATATGTTAAGAAATGAGCACAAACAAGCACAACAAGAGAATTGGTGGAAAAGGGTTATCTTAAGATATGAATGTATAGTACATGAATTTGACCATTCTAAATCTAGATCTCATTGACAACCTAAGTTACTGAAACGCTGCCCCCAACTCCCAAAAATTCCATTCAACGTTTCAGATACGGAAACATGTATGAAACGGCTTGGAAACGACATGGAAACATTTCCGCCACATTTCACTTTTTTTTGGAAACAACCAACTTGAGATCGGAAATGTTCCAAAGGAGTTTCAAGAAAATTTGGATAAGTTTCCAGAAAATATGGATATGTTACCAAGTTTCTAGGTTTCCAGTTTTCCAAGTTTGCAATGTTCTAGGCACTTTATTGAAAGAATATATTCTAGGTTTGTTTGTCCAGAGCATGTAAATGCAGCTGAATTCTTTGCAGAAACGCTGCCCCCAACTCCCAAAAATGCCATTCAACGTTTCAGATACGGAAACTGTTAAATTTGGACAACTAGGTCCAAACTCCATGTTCTGATACTCAGATTAAGAGGCTAATATTTTTGTTGGATTCCTCTTTCTGAGAGGTGTAAAATCCATATAAAAATAGTCTTAATCTGATGAGCAGAACTTATATTTTGAATTTATTATTCTTAATAAATTATATGTGCAAGGTCGGCCAGTTTTGTAATGTAGGCTCACATGCCCAACAGATGTGTCACACACCTTCATTGATAGATATAAATACAGGAAAAGTTGGAGAGAATTTCATCACAACACAACTCACATCTTCCTCTCTCATCCTAAAGAGTATGAGCTACCTGGAGGACGAATTTCAGCCACACGTGGGAAGGACGAAGACGACAGACCGTACGGCTGAGCTGTAGTACGATTTTCTGCTGCTAGGGTTTCGCAGAAGTTTGACCAGCGTTGACTTTGGTCAACGCTTTGTCCAATCAAGCTGAAAACTTGTGGAAGGTTCGATTTTTGAAGGCCGTACTACCTGGCACAAAAATCGAGGTCAAAGGGTTGACCGTTTTGCTGCTGCGTTGACTTTTAGCTTGCTGCCCTTGCGTTGACTTTTCAGGACAACGTTGACTTTTGTAGAATTGACTTGGGTTGACTCATCTACTGGTTGGAGGGTTGTTGTGACACATCTGGGCTGGCTGACCAAAGGAGACTTTGCTGGTTGAAGCATCCTGTTGACCGCCGAAACGAACACACACATTTTCCTGTTTCTGATTTGTCTTCTGTAAGATCTGCTTATATGTTCTATCTGCATTTTGCTTAACTACTTGTATGATTGCTGTGAGAAAAGTGAAATTGCTCTTAGCATAGAACATCTACAAAACTTTACACCTTGCGAATTGCTTCCAAAATTTCGTGTCCAAGTGGTAGAAACAACTCCTGCAATTCCTGCTCACAAAATACCTAACACTAGCTCAACTGAATGCCAATTCGTACTGCCTTTGCACCCAGGAAGTGCGTACTGCTAACTCGAATAGTTGAAGATGAAACTTTGTGGAAGCCCTGGAATAGATTCCCCAAATTCCTAGCTAGGGAGACACTCTAAGTTCTTTGAAACTGGCTTGGATTTTTCCCCAAACCCTCTCTCCTTGGTGGCCCCCACCTTGCCTCTAAAATCACACTCCCTCTCTAGTGGTGCACATTGCCTCCTTGATGACCCCCGCTTTCCTCCCAAAATCACACTCTCTCTCTAGTGTTGCACATTGCCTCCTTGTGGCCCCCACTTGAGTGTGGGACCCACTTCATCCACACCTCTTAAGTCCAAAATGCCAAAATTGATCCCCAATTCTTTGCCTCTTTTCCAAGAGACAAAATGGGCTAAAGGCTATCCTTCTAGCAACCTCATGTAATAGGGGATATTATAGGTCCTTTCTCCTCTATAATTTGTTCAGGCTCCATTAAATTTGGGTATTGATCTATTGTTGTTCTTTTATCAGCTTTTCATTATTAGCTTTGTAGCTAAGAACCTCCATTTTGAGGCTACTTATAGTTTCGACCAAGTCTCTGTCCTCTGGCCTACCTTTTCCATGCCCATTCGACTCTGTTCCAGCATTACCCATGCTTAAGTTCATGGCTATGCCCTATTCTTCATGGGCGTATGGCCCATTAGTACCCCCATACTTTGGGTCCTCATATTAGTTCTTCCTTAGAAGCCACCTGTTACTTTCTTTTGAAATTTGTAGGAGATTCCTACTTCAATCCAAAATTTTGGGTTGGTAGGTGTATTCTCCTCCTTGACAACTTTTTGTTGACCATTTTAGCGCTCAAATGTGAGCTCTAGTTGTTGAGATGCGCTTTGCTGAAGTGATTGTATGTGTTGTCTTTTAGTTGCATTATTCCAGTCAGTTATAATCCTTCACATCAACTTCCTTGGACCGGTCAATTCACCTGTAGCTGTATCTTGTCATTTTTTTAGACATACAAAATCGTCCTCTATGTGTCTTTTGTTTTCCTTGAGAAAATCATTAATTTCCAGAAAATTTTGGGTTTTTTCAAGTTCCTATTTTGCTTGAACTAACCTATGTCACCTCCCTTGACACTTGGCATGTGATGCTAATAGCCTCACTTGTCCCTAAATTCATTAGCACCTGGTGCTAAGCAGAATAGTCCATAGGACCAATGCTATGACAAAGGCCCCAAAACCAGGGCACTAAGTTTGAGGATTCCCCCATTCCTATTGGTGCTCTCGTTGTTTGAATTCGAGGTGGTGAACAAGTCAATGATGGTGATGGAAGTAATATACTGCAGTTAACATGAAAGCTTCTTGTTTATGGTTGGGGCCGCCCTAATGCTTATTAGCACTTGTAACTTTCAACACTCTAACATTTAGCCACTGGCAGAGACAAACGACAATTGTCGTGGAGAATTTTGTCTGTTAGATCTGTTAATTGACGACAGTGCCTAGCACTAGGCGACTCTCCACAACATTTGGCGCTTTCATGGTAGGGTAGTGGCAGTATAGCAAGGTTGTAGTTGTCATAGAATATCTCGTCTATCGAGATAATTAGTAGACAAAACTGCCCAATGTTCATCGAATCACACTCAAAAGTTTGATTGGCTAACTCATGCTAACCTCAATTAAAAGTGTCGAGGTCTGAGGTCCAAGACCCGACATACGTCACGTTATGATGACATCATGCTGGAATGGAATACCAACTTAGCTATCCATGCAAGTTGCCATCTTAGCACCACCCGTTCCTCTATGCTAACATGGCTTTGTTGTGGCTGCTTACATGTCCCACTGAGTCATCTACTTGTCATGTGCCTACTATTTTGCCTTAACCAAACCACTAGTAACACGAAACTCCTGTGGTCATTTTAGGCTTGCTGAAGTGGGGATCCACAATTAATCTCTATCGTCGATCAAGGCTACGCTGTTTGGTGTAGATCCCAACTGTGCTCTCCACCCATTAAACATAAACCATGAGGAGGGGCTCATGATCATCCTCGACCATTGATCTAAAAATGGTCCATAGAGCGCAACTATCCACCGCCCTCCCTCTGCCCATTAAACTTTAGCCATGATAAGGGCCCTACAATCAACCTAAGCCATTAGTACTTTTGCACTGCAGATTTCGCCCAACAAACTTGCATGTCTCTTGATGCCATTTCTCGAGGAAAAAGGTGAAACCACTCTTCGTGGGTATGGGCCAAATAGAGCAATTTCGCTCCATTTGAGAGGGGCTCAAACCCACTTTAAGTGTTGGGGCAAATCCACTAGGATGATACCACCAGTAATGTCTATAGAAATTTCACTGTAGATTAAATTGATTATGCAATGTACTAAAGCAAAATACCTAATCTACATCTACAATTAAACTTGCGGAAGCTTAATCGATTTTGAGCAAGATCAAATAGAACATGTATAACAGAGAAGAAGATTCAATCACACATGAAACATAGAAGAATACTCTGGGGAAAGCCTCAACTAAAAACCCTGCTATCTGTATTATCATACAAGTGGAAATATCTCAGGATTACACAAAGCTTTAGTTCTCGAGCTATCCAACTCTTAGTACAATCCCTCATTGTTGCTCATAGACAAAATAGACAACACATATGCCTTCCTTCAGTCCTCCAAGCCTCCCATTTCCTTGCGTAGTTTCTCTTGGGTCCTCCAGTTGTCACTTGTGCAATTCTCCCCTCACACATTGCTCTGACCTCTATAGTAACTGTGCAATCTTAAAGGAATGAATTCCTTCTGCATGCAAGAGATTTTCTTATAGGAAAATCCTAGCAACTGATAGTACACTGTCCTTGCCTTTAATCTCAACTAGGTCTTTCTCTGAACTGACATGCATGAGTTATTTATGAGAGAATCTTCAGTGATCTGGAGTACACTAGTTTCATGCATGCATGCATTAACTGACTAAACTCACAATTACTTCCACAAACTGTTTGGAACTAATTTAACTGGACTTAACTCTGTTAACTGAGCTAACTAATTACAACTCAAATACAACTCATCCTTATCTCCTTAGTGAAGGGATAACTTCCTCAATCAAAGGGATAATTGTTGCATGTCTTCACTTAGATTTCATATTTGATTTTCTCCAACTAAACTCAAGATGAATTAATTAATTATTTTTCAAACAGTTGGTGAGACTAAATTCGAATTTTAATTCTCAATTTTGATTAGAGGACAAATCAAAATTGGAATATATCCTGAAATGCTATTTATTGCAATGTTATTTTTAGCGTTTCTATTTTTGTCATTTCTTGTTGCTATTTTTAACAATCCCTCTCAACAAGAAAGGAATTCAACTCGATCTCGATCCTGAACCTTTGGAATGTTCTGCATGCAACACTTCTCTCAAGTGTTGTTGCTCTAGCAACTCTAGAAACAAAAAAAATATCCAACCTGAATCTGAGTGATGCCTTTGTCATCAAAGTCTCTGACTGTTATTGCCTCTATCGACTGAAAAAGTTGCGCTCATGTTGACTCTGTCTAGTCAGTCCTTCTCTGCGCTCTTCAGTATCTAACTGCTTTGGCCTCTGTCACTTTGATCTTTGACTGCATCGATCCCACTGATTCCTCCCGTTGCATTCGTGTTGTTGCTGGTCCTTTCTCCCAGCACTACATCCACACTGCACCTCCTCTCATCATGTTCATCGTGCTGCCCATTGCTGCACTGCAACTCAGTTATTGAGAAGTAAGTAACTGATCTCCCAACTGACCTCCCTGTTAGGCTAGAAACACCCTTTGATGCTGAAGCTTTCTCTGCCACTCCATCCGCATCTGTCTCTACCCACTTAGCCAGTCTTGCTACTCCTCATCGGGGCTCCCGTAGCAAGGTTTAATCAAAGAGGCTGGGTACCTGAAGGATCCTGCCCCTATTTCAGCGTTCTTTGGACTATCACTTCACATTGCCCCACCTCCCACCTAGAGGTATGGCTGCATGTGATCCCTCTGCCCACTTGGCTCTAAATTTCTCTCTACTAGAGGTCTCTGCATGAGTGGATGCCTCCACTTGGTCTCCTCTCTACTTCTCCAGTTGTGGCTACTCCACAACCTCTTGAAGCTGCTTCACCAATTGTGGCTCCTCCACAATTGTTTGAGACTTCTTCTAGTGTTGCATATTGAAAGGTAATGTACTCTCCCTCTCAACCACCGAGTCTCTAACATTGGCCTTGCTCCTCAAGGCTTTGCATGCATCTTGAACCTCAAGAACATACAGGTTCTGTACCCGTGAACCGATTTGTTTCACTTGTCCCGTGGTGTGTGTCTAAGGAAAACCTTTCCCTTACTGAAGACAACATCGTAGCCTTTGTCCTCCAACATCGCGATCGATACCAAATTCTTCTTCAATCCAGGCACATACTTCACATCTGTCAAAGTAATAAGAGCTCCATGCTCCCTCTGAAAAACAACCGTGCCTACTCTTGAAATACTATACTTTTCATCATTTCCCATCTCTATGCGCATTTGGAGGTCTTTCTCCTCCAAGGTACTGAACAAACTCTTATCGCCGGTTATGTGGAATGAGGCTCCATTGTCAAGAAACCAACCACAACCCATCATCGATGAAACCATGCATGCGATGAGGGTAAAGTCCAATTCGAATTGAGAGGCTAGGGCCTCACCTTAAGATCCTTTCGAGGATCCCTTCTTGGATTTCTTTAATGGACAATTAGTTGCATAATGGCCCACCTCATGACAATTAAAGCATCTCACTTTAGATTTGTCAATCTTCTTCCCACCACAGGAAGAACTTGATTTGGAATGAGAATCCTTCTCCTTCCCTTTCCTTGCCATACTCGCTAAGGCCAAATTTTCTTCATCATCATGCTTAGATGAAGAACCATCTATGGTGCTTCTTGTAAAGTTTTGAAGATGTTCTATGCTAAGAGCAATTTCACTTTTCTCACAGCAATCATACAAGTAGTTAAGCAAAATGCAGATAGAACATATAAGCAGATCTTATAGAAGACAAATCAGAAACAGGAAAAATGTATGTGTTCGTTTCGGCGGTCAACAGGATGCTTCAACCAGCAAAGTCTCCTTTGGTCAGCCAGCCCAGATGTGTCACAACAACCCTCCAACCAGTAGATGAGTCAACCCAAGTCAATTCTATAAAAGTCAACGCTGTCCTGAAAAGTCAACGCAGGGGCAGCAAGCTAAAAGTCAACGCAGCAGCAAAACGGTCAACCCTTTGACCTCGATTTTTGTGCCAGATAGTACGGCCTTCAAAAATCGAACTTTCCACCAATTTTCAGCTTGATTGGACCAAGCGTTGACCAAAGTCAACGCTGGTCAAACTTTCTGCTAAACCCTAGCAGCAGAAACCCTAGCAGCAGAAAATCCGTACGGTCTGTCCTCTTCGTCCTTCCCACGTGTGGCTGAAATTCGTCCTCCAGGTAGCTCGTACTCTCTAAGATGAGAGAGGAAGATGTGAGTTGAGTTGTGATAAAATTCTCTCCAACTTTTCCTGTATATATATCCATCAATGAGGGTGTGTGACACATCTGTTGGGCATGTGAGCCTACATTACAAAACTGGCCGACCTTGCACATATAATTTATTAAGAATAATAAATTCAAAATATAAGTTTTGCTCATCGGATTAAGACTATTTTTATATGGATTTTACACCTCTCAGAAAGAGGAATCCAACAAAAATATTAGCCTCTTAATCTGAGCATCAGAACATGGAGTTTGGACCTAGTTGTCCAAATTTAACATGGAGCTATCAAACATATAGAAATTAACCAATCTTTTTTAGGCTCAAGGAAAAGACAAGCCCAAAGTATTCTCTATCTGCCAATTTGATGTCCAACTTTGAAGATAGCCAATATTGCCCACATGCTTGTTCAAAACGCAAAATTGAGAATTCAAAACCACCCACAGAACAAGACTATTCGAAATCAAAAGATTGAGATACCCAAACCACTTGCTACCAATGTTGAAAAACAAGAAAATAATTCCCAAAGCATATGGAGAGCTCTAGACCAGAGCCAATGCAATGTGCTGAACTGAGCTTAGAACCACAAGGTTCCTCCCCAAAATAACTTGACCAACAATTGAATATACCAATAGAGCTTTGTTGAGAAGGCTTGGCGGAAAATCCGGCAAAGACATAGGAGATAGCCACCAAAGATCATCGCTGGACATTGCTTTAGTGACTTTTTCAAAAGCCATAATCACATCTTCCTATTGCATTAAGACTTTCAATGCTTTAAAACGTCAGCAATGCATTAAGGGTGGCATGCATTGGGATATCATGAGGGTAATGCACATTACTTCTCGCCTTTGGCTATATAATATATGGCTTCTTTGGTGAAATGACATACATATCTTAAAATGCTTGGAATGTGGCAACATGCAAATATTGACATAAATCATGATTCTAGGGGATAGTTTGGAAGAAAATTTCCCCTCTTTTTCTCTATAATTCCTTTGCTTAGTCTTGAGAATTCGTTGGTGAGGATGTTTGCATGCCAAATTAGGCCCCTTAGAACATGAGAAAACTTTCTATTCTCGAACTGTAGAACAACTTTTTGATTCTAGCTATGAGATATGCCAACTTGCTATCTAATGGGGTTTTCATATTATTCTTTTTCCAATTCCTCATTCCTAGCTTTAGAAATCAAATGAGGGATATTTTAAAGCATAAAAGTAGTAGAGACAGGATGAACTTCTTGTTTTGTGTACAAGGCTTCAAAATGCTTTTTGGTGGCCTCCTTGATTGTTGGGAAGTCTCTCAAGTTTGCGCCATCCTCTAATGATATTTCTTTAATGTTATAGTTTTGAACTCTAGCTTTGCCTTGCTGATGGAGAGCATTCTTGTCTCCGGATTGCAGCCATAGACTCTTGGATATAGATGCTACATCACTTCCCCTAATTTGGAGACTTTCTGAAGCTTACTGCAAAGTGCTCTCTCCTATACACAATGATGTATTGTGATGCCTTCCTATTCCATTCTCAAATGGAGATCTTCAAGCTGAGACTAAATTAATAAATTTTCGTTCTTTGGAGGTACGTATGAGATCTTTGCCTATTTCTTGGGGGATTTCTTGATTGCTTTTAATTTCTGTTTCCAAAAAAGGTGGGTGATCCTATAAACAACTTTCCTCATTCCTCCAAAATAATATCCATAACTGGATTTTTCAAGCCAAAGGGGATAGAAACTGAATAGAAGAGGCCTAACATCTTGGGAGTGGTGGAACTGAAGAAAAGTTGGCTTATGATTAGAGACAACCATTGGAATGATCCTGGAGGTTACTGTGTAGTTGCATAACATAACATTGCTCAGAATGAGGAAATGATCTAGTCTAGTAGCACTATGACCTAGTCTAGTTTTTCTATTTGACGAAGTATATTTTCCTTTCGCAGGTTTGACATCTACTGAATTCCAATACATCATGAGATCCTTCATATTTTCTTTGTAAGGATCCTTGACTATGCCATTACTGCTTTTTCCTTTACTATTCAAAACCACATTGAAGTCCTTGGCCACAATGTTGTTCTTTGTTACTTCAAAGTCTTTTTTAAAGCTTGCAGAGAATGCCAATAGTATTTTTTTTTACTTATAAAAAACAAACATATACATTAAAAATATGATATCCGATACTTGAGCTTTGATGCACAAGACATCTTAGTGCCCAATTTTGCGTTTGATGAGAAGATTCCAAAGAGTACAGATACCTCTTAATGCTGCTCTTGAACTTATTGCAATATCTTGACACCTTTTCCACTATGTTTTGTAGAGATTAAGCATTTCCATTGCTTCTAGCTTGGTCGACTTGAGGAGGATAACTGGCTTTTAAGAATTTATTAAGTCTCTCATGTTTTCCTCTTTAAACTGGCTATCCATGTGTCTGATATTCCAAGAGACGATATCAATTATTTAACATTAGGGCATTTATGGGGATTGGAGGAGCAATGGAACTTGGATTTTCAATACTTTGAGATCCAACCCCCAACAATTTTCTATGGTTGTTTAGATACCCAAAACTTTCTCCTTTGCTGCTTCTTCCTTTTTTTTATTATTATTTTTTGTCGGCTTTCTACTTGCTTTTTTGGGTTGCCTCTCATCTACTGCCTCCTCCATATCCTCCTCCATTTGCTATTGAGCTTTCTTCCTTGTTAAGATGTTGGAGGAAAGTTGAGGTTTGTTTGAGATAGGATCAATATCTTCTTGTTGATTTGAAAAAAGGTCTTTGTAGGCTGACAAAGAAAGGTTAGTTTGAGAATCTTAAACTATGGGTGTTTTGGGTGGAAAAAGAGATGAGGCTGCCTTGATTGAGCGGGTAACTACTGCCACAAACAATATCGATTCATCTTGAGAAAGAATGTCAAACTTGTTTGTTGATGATAGCATTTTGTCTTTTTGAGGGTTGCATCTTGGAGATAAAACTAAACATCCTTGGATTAGCACTGTGGGGTGGGGTTTGGCATTGCCAAACCAACTTGATTGTTGATTATGACTTGTTTTGGGTCATCAGGTGCCATTTGGGATGAAGATGAAGGTGCCAAGTACAACGAATTTGAGTTGATATGCTGCTTTGAACTCATTTTTAACCACTTTCCACTATTCTTCCTTACTATGAACTACTTGATATTGAGGGATATCTATCATGTAGTCCTTTGCAATGTGTCCAAACTCATGGCAATTTTTGCATTTGGAGGGTAGTTGTTTATAATCCAATTTTTGGACATGTTTCCAGTTATCTAAGGTAAGGAATCTCACTTTTAGCAGTTGTTTCTCTAGATCAACCTCAATGCAGATCCTGGCATAAGTGACATCCCATCCTTGGGTTCATATTTGTCCATGTATCTCCCCAAGGCATTACCAATATTCCTAAGTGAATCTTCATTCCAATAGTGAACAGGAAAGTGTGACATATGGACCCACATCGGAAGAATACAAGAGGCATCTAGCTTTGGATTGAAGTCAGGGGTCCATCTATTCAAAAGTACATTTCCCTGCAGCCGAAGAAATAGGAGCCATATATTAGGTCCTTGCCCTCCTTTACTTCAAACATAAAAGCAGAATACCCTCTACTGTAGAAGTAATGGGTGAGTACCTAAACAAATAAAGATCATAGAGAATTGATAAAATGAGTTTTTTATTAATTCAGGCCTGGGCCTGCTCACAGCAAATACATGACATTGTGTCTCATTATATAGTGATGGGATCAATTGACTTGATAGACATAACAACATGGAGGATGAAGACCCAAACTCAGCTACAACTCACTTACATAGAAAACAACTTCTAGAACAACACTTCAAATCTCACACAAATATAGAACATTCATTTCTCTATTATCTCCAAGTCTCCCCCTTAATGGAGAAATGAATTATTTACCACACCTAACTTGTCTCTACATAACATAAACTTATCTTTTACTAAAGGCTTAGTAAAGATGTCTGCCACATTGCCATTTGTATTACAATAGATCAAAGTAATTTCCTTTCGCTGCATTTTTTCTCATACAAAATGATGTTGTCTCTATGTTTTTCGATCTTGCATGGTAGACTAGGTTGTTTGCCAGTTTGATAGATCTTTGGTTGTCACACTTGATGATTGTTGGTCCTTCTTGTTTTTCTCCCTTTTCTTCAGAAATTCTTCTTAGCCAAATGGCTTCATAGGTTGCACTCTATAAGGCCTTGTACTTACCTTTGGTGGAATTCAAAGAAAGAATTGGCTGTTTCTTGCTGCTCCATGACACAATACCAAGTCCAATACTGAATGCATAACTAGAGGTGGAATTCTTGTCATTAGGATCTCCTGCCCAATCAGAATCTGAATAACCTGTCAACTCAACATTCAAAACCTTATTATACTCAATACCAAAATTTTCAGTCTCCTTTCAATATTGAAGGACTCTCTTTGCTGCTTCCCAGTGACTTTCATGTGGCTTAGCCATAAATTGACTAAGTATGCTAACTGAATATGCAATATCTGGCCTAGTTGTATTTAAGTAATTCAAAGTTCCCACCAATTGTCTATATGATGTGCCATTCACTTCTTTTGTTTCATCATCACTATTGAGTTTAACATTCTGTTCCAATGGTGTAGATACTGCTTTACAACCATTCATGTTGAATCTCCTGATTAATTCCTGTGTGTATTTACTTGGTGTGACCAAAGTTCTACCCTTATCTCTCCAAACTTCAAGGCTAAACAATAATGGAATTCTCCAAGATCCTTCATTTCAAATTCTCGTGACAAACAACTTTTGATCTTTTCAATTAACCTGGTAGCATTTCTTGTTATGATAAGATCATCGACATATAAAGAAATCCACACAATATGGCCTTTTTCATCCTTCTTGATATAAAGATTTGAATCTCCTTTACTTTAGTAAAAACCTGTTGAGAGAAGAATTTATCAATCTTCACATGCCAAGACTTGAGTGCCTGTTTGAATCCATATAGTGCTTTCTTTAACCTGCAAACAATATGTTCTTCTCCCCGTTTTAAAAAACCTTATGGCTGAACAAGATAGACTTCTTCCTTTAATTCTCCATTCATAAAATCTGGCTTGACATCTAACTGATTCAACTTCCAACTATACTTAGTTGCCAATGCAATCATCATTCCAATGGTGTTCATTTTAGCTACTGGTGCAAAAGTTTCTTCATAATCTATCAGTTCTATGGAAAAACCCCTATTAAGGGGAAAACCCCGTCAAACTCTTCCCCTAATAGATTTAGATTAGATTAAGATGAACCAAGACCTTTTTGACCATGGCACAAACTTTCCTCCGTCCACCAAATCAGCCTCTATGAAGACAAGTTAACTTTTGGAACATTTCTTCACAAGTCAACCTCAATCAACTTCTAAACACAGAGAGTCACAACACACGCGGTGCGACAGATTAGATACTCGACCAAGGTGTCTAATCGGGTGGGACTAAGGTGTGTTCCAAGCTTTAACCACTCTAGGTACCATCGGGCTTCAGTGCTAACACCAACCCAGGGATCTGGGTATTGTATCCAAGGTCAAAGCTCCATAATACCAACAATACCCTCCCTACTTCGGGATCTGGACGTCATCACAGGCCGACTAGATGTCCTCCCAAGCATATTGTCGCCTCAAGATGCTTTATCTCTCCTTATCAACTAAATCAGATATATCTTCCAGTCCAAGCATGCTTCAAAACTTTCAACCTTTTTATAGAGAGATCTGCACAAACACAACCTTAATTAGTAATAAAATTTCATTATATATACATGTTTAGCACAAACCTTCAGGTCCAGGGGTCCTCAATCATTCTGATGCTACTAAGATTATCATCAAATTATCCAAACACATCTCATTGGAAGCTTTCTTCTTTATCTTCTATAGCAACATCAAACTCAGCCTTACCACTTCTTCCAGAGCATCCATGTCTTGTTTACAACTTTTCGCTCATGAATATATATCTGTAATGCTTCAACTATGATATTTTATTCTTTCTTCAAGGTCTTACTCGTCACATTATGCCCTCCCTCTCAACTAGGGAGATATACACTTTCTTTTATCCAAGCTCCATCTCAATATTAGGGAGATCAACAACTTCATAACATCGGAGAAACTGCAACCTTTCAAAACTTCAAGAACATCATCATTCTCTTTTTTCATCATGCTTATCATAATATTCAAGTCATCTTCAATTATGAACATCTTCAACATCTTGAAAATTATGTACTTGCAAATCTTCAACAAGTACAACCAAGTACAAATACACAGAAGCATGAAGTCAACCATATTAAAATCATGTCATTACAATAGAAGCATCAAAATAATCAAGCTTACGTAAACCTAGTTAGGTTCATAGTCAACAAGGGTTACATCCTTTATACTATGGACTTTATACAAGGGTTACTTGATAGCCTTTGCATCAAGCTTTCTCCTATCTTCCTTCAAAACATGAGAAAAAGATTTGCTTCCAAATATTCTTAATGGCTTACTGCTGGTTTATAACCATAAGGGGCTTCAAATGGAGTCTTACGATTTAAATTTTTTGTTGGAATTATATTTTTGAAATAAACAACAATACTAAAAGTTTTAGCCCAAAAGGCATTAGTAAGTTTTTTACCTTTCATCATGCTCCTTGCACATTCCACTAAGCTTTTGTTCTTCCTTTTAGCTGCCCCATTTTGCTGTGGAGTATGTGGCACCATGTACTTTTGTACATTCCATGTGCTCTACAATATTTCACAAATGCACCTAATGTATATTCTCCCCCTTGATCAAATCAGATCAAATCTTGATGTATTTGCCTGTTTGCTTCTCAACCAAGTTTTTAAACTCTTTAAACATTCAAATACATCACTCTTCTTTATCATGAAATAAACCCAAGTATATTTTGTGCAATCATCAACAAATATCAAGAAATAATATGCTCCTCCTAATGATCTAGTCTGCATAAGCCTGTTGGAAAATATAACTAGTTTTGGTCTTCATAATTGTCAATTGACTCATGGCATAATGTAATTCTTATATATCTATAAAAAGGAGAAAGAAAATGATGTAAAGAACAAAAGAAAATTATTTTGGAGCATGGGTTTCATGCTCAAGTTTTTTGTCATTAGGTCTCCTAGGGTTACATGAATGAAAGAGCCATTACCACTTTGTAAAAGATCCATTCGAGCACTTGTATCAAGAAGATAAAATTACTTTTGTATATAAAAGAGTCTGGAAGACTCCCAAGAATCAGGACAACCAACCTAGCTCATGTCGGCCTAGTGAGGGCTATTCGAGCCCTAGGAAGGGCTATATAAAGATGGAAATTCGAGCCTTTAGAACATACATCACGCATTCGTATCGTGAATTCGATCTGCAATTGGTAGAAGGCATGTGAAAGTCCAAAAAGGCTAGAAGAGTTTAGTCAAGAAGGAAGAAGCCTTGGAAAATGTTTGAAGCCCTGAAATTCTGATTGGACAACTCACATGTATGAAAGGTCTAGGGTTTCTAGGCATGCTTTAGGTACGAAGTTGCAAGAAGATGTTTTGGGTGGCTGGCTTGGTTCTTGGTGGCAGTCATGGTCTAGGGTTTGGTCTTGGAAGTCTCCTTTGAAGTTGATTCTATAAGAAGAGAAGTTCTTTCTAGGTTTTCCCCTTGGAGGGGTTTTGCCTTGGTTTGGAGCCTATATCTTGTGTTCATTTTTGTATGGTTGTGATCTTCATTGTTTTGGCATTTATTTGATGATAAGAATATAAACATAATAGTAAATAAGAAGAACATAATATCACAAATAATTGTCATGGACAGAAAAGATGAATTAAATGCTGCCTTAATCTAATTTTCTAACATGGTATTAGAGCTAAGGTCAAGAATATAGGCAGTTGGAAGATCATTGGAAAGGTTTTTTGCCTTAAGGCAAAAAAGAATGCACTGTAAACAAGGCCGAATTGTTCTAATACAAGACCAAGGAAGAGAAAAAGGCTAAACGTGGTATCAAAGGCAAGATTGGGTACTTAAATTCCAATGTAATTTAAATCGAAGGTTTCAAAACTACCTCATGGCACCAAGAACTGTTTGAAGGGCTAGTCTATACAACACAAAAGGATTGGAAAGTGTTTTTGGGCCGTCTTTGTAAAGATTGCAGAAGGATTGTGGGTCTTGTAGTGGACTATTTGAACGGGCCAAAAAACCTTAAACAAGTTCAGATCGTGACTATTAAGCCAACAAAGAAGTCTCTTTTTTTTAAAGATATTTTTAGACCTGTTTGTGAGGTCTTTCCAAAGGTTGTCGAAACCTAACCACAGGGCCGAAGTCACCATGCAAAGTTTAAGGAGCTGAATTTAGTGTCAAACAGATCAAGTTTGCAAGCCAAATTTCTAAGGAGAAAGCAACAATCCAAGCGAAGGAGAGAGAAGGATAATTTCACCATCCTTTCCCACACGTGTGAGTTAGGCTTTCTGTAGTTGTGGCCGAAAATTGCAGACCTGAAGCAATGGCTGTGTATTTGAAGTAAGGGACGAAAATATGAAGCATTGGAGCAGTTTGACTGGTGTTGACTTTGTGGAAACGAAACTCATCACAGGAGAGGTTGACTTGGTCTTGGAGGGGTCTTTGTCAAGGGTCTTAGGTCTTGGAATTCGTCATTTGAAGATTCTATAAGAAGAGAAGAATTCTTGTGGGTTTTTCTCTCAAGAGGAGATGTTTTGGCCCTTGCTAGCAACTTACATTTTGTGTCCCCTTATCTCATTGATCTTCATAGTTTTGTAGTTGTTTGATGAGAAGAACACAATAATAATCAAGTAAAAGAAAAAGCTAATTACAAGTACATCAAGTTAAGTAAAAAAACATTACAAGAAGTTATCAAAGTAAGAGAAATCACCCTAATCTCGCTTCCCTTGATTTCTCAGCATGCTATCAGAGCTAAGGTGACAAGAAGAAGATGCAACTTGAAGATCACCTCAATGCCTGTCCCACAAATAGCAAGGAGCTAAAGGATTTTGTTATGTAGAAGTTTCGTAAAAAGGTATGGGGAAAAGAGTTGGGTAGAAGGAAGAAATATTACTTTGGGGAATTCAACCCTACGTGTGAATTTACAACAAAAAGAGTTCATTGGAGCTAGCATTTCGTGGAGGGAAAAGGTTCTTATTGCTCAATTATGGACCAATTCACATCAACTTTGGTGTGAAACAGGACAGTTGAAAAGGCCTAAGAAGCTTGGGAAGAAAGGGTGTGTACATTTTGCACGTCTGGGGTTGTGGAATGTTAATTTTAGGTATGTTCTATGCTAGAGCAATTTATTTCAATTTTCACAGTTAGTTCAATATCTTTTCCAGATTAGCAATCACATCAGCATTAAATTAAACTGTAGATAGAACATAAATATAAATCGCAGAAGACAAGCCAAGACAAGAGGACACAAGATGTGGCGCTAGCTAGGGACAAACCCCAATGTGGGGGAAACCCTTGATCAATTCTTCTTATATGTTCTTCAATAGTTCAGCAGAGAGAGAGAGATAGTACATTTACAACAGAAGTCAACACTTGACTTATCTAGATAAGAGCATAGATCATCTCTAAGAAGATGATACATGAGATCAGTTGAAAGACATGTTGCTTCAACTAATTCTCTAAGGTGACTCCTTCACCTATCGTTGTGCTGCATTTTGTCATCATGTTGCACTTCACCGCGTTGCACCATGCTGCACCCATCATCACTATGTTGCATCTCATCACGCTTCATTAATCATGACTGTACCCATCACTGTACTGCATTATGTGCCATTGCTGCACCATGTTGCCATCCTAACCTATGTGTTGGTTGCACCTTGCTTGCTTGTTGTCCCTTGCTTGCTTGTTGTCCCTAGCATGCTTGTTGTCCTTAGCATGCTTGTTGTTGCATGCTAGTTGTCCCTTGCATTAGCTGTAACATTGCATGCTTGGTGTATTTGCTGCTAAGTACCATACAACTGTCCGTTAGTTATCTGTCCCTTGCATGCTGCGCTCCTTCGGAGATAAATGCTCCGGCTATTTCGGCAGTTCCCGGCAATTCTGGCAGTTCCGACTTTTTCGACAATTCTGGCTTTTCCGGTTGTTCCGGTTTTTCCGGCTTTTCCGGCAGTTCCGGTAGTTTCGGATTTTCCGACATTTTCGGCTTTTCTGAAATTTCCGGCTTTTCCAGCAGTTCCGATAGTTGTGGATTTTCCGGCTTTTCTGGCAGTTTTGGCAATTCCGCCTTTTCCAGCAGTTCTGGCTTTTCTGGCAATTCTAGCTTTTCCGGTAGTTCTGGCAGTTCCAACTTTTCTGGTAGTTTCGGCTTTTCTGGCTTTTCCGGCTTTTTCGACTTTTTCGGCATTTTCGATTTTTCTAGCAGTTCTGACTTTTCGGCATTTCCGGATTTTCCGGTAGTTCTGACTTTTTCGGCTTTTTGAGCAATGTAGAGCTTATTCTTCCATAACTGCATTTAGATCTAGGGCATGTTATTTAGGGCAACGTATACCCTAGGGCACTCCATCTAGCTCTCATCTTCATCAAACCCAAAACAGGATGATGTGAGATCACAAGAGTGAGTGTGTGTGTGACAAATGACTTCAAGTCCTCTTCTATTTATACTAAAACGTAGAGGTTGAATAGACATGACTGTTGGGCTTCTGAGCCTACATAAGTTGCTGGCCGACTTGCAATTTGTCCATAATCAAAATAAATTCATATCTTCATAAATACTTATCGGAATCAGATGATCTTTAGATCAATCCTACACCTCTTGATGAGAGGGATCCAAGAGAAATATTAGCTTCCATAAATAAGATGACCCACATGGAGTTTGGCACTAGTTGCCAATTTAAACATGGAGTCGGAAAAACATTTCATTTTGGAATGTGATGCATTCAAAGACATCAGAGAAAGTTATGAGAACATTTTAGCATCAGTTTCTTGGCATTGTCTTTTGAGCGAGGGGATTGTTGGAAGGTTGGGTCAGCTCAACATCAATTTGAATCGAAAAAGGACTGAATTTCAAAGAGCGAAAAACAGGGAACTAATGGTCTCATAGACTATTTTTAGTCTCGCGGACCTTAAAATAACATTTCATTTCATTTCATTTCTTCATTGAAGAAGGATACATAAGGGACAAGCATAAGAGGAGCATCAATTCAAACCATCCAGGAGAGCTAAGTGCATCAAGAAGGACTAGTCTACACACCATCTTAAAGGAAAGAACTCTTGAAAGAAAAGAAAAGAACTCTTAAAGGAAGAACTCTTGAAAGAAGAAGAAGACCTCAAAGACCCTAATTCTCAAAGGAAAGAAGGACTTAACACATTTGAAGCATCATGAAAAGTCTGCACATTCTACATTCTACATCCAAAGGAAAGCAAGAAGAAGCACTTCATCATCATCAAAGTAATCAAGGCAATCTCCTTCTCTTGAAAGGAAAAATCACATCACAATCGTCCTTGAAGAAGATCATCGAACAATCATCATCAAGGAGGCATCTTTAATTGTCAAAGTAGTAGTGGAAGTCGACATCATCAAGAAGGCATTGAGTGTGAAAATTTCTGAATATAACAAATCAGAAATCCTACTGCAGTACACTGATTTGCATTACCTACTTGTGTTCTTCATTTTAACAAGTTATTTTCAGAATTATTTAGAAAATAATAATGCAAATACACTGCAAGCTACACCATTATACAAATCCAGTATTGAAAAAATAATTGAGACAACCACATAAAGGACACTTATTTTTGGACTAAACGTCCTCGGGAAAACCCAGTGTGGGAAAATTGGTGCAACAGATATGAGGGTTTTATTATAAAGCAGATTTTTGAATACAACTAGGGTGCCAAATCCGGCTCACCCAACAGAGAATAAACTCGGCAGAAGTACCTCTATCTGGAGACAGATATTTTGGCAGATCCAACAACTGGATGAACAAACCCCACAGGTGACTGCACTGTCCCCAGCATTGTGCAGCGATGGTTGCTCCCAGCTCTGCGTTGGAGCTGTGTCACCCTCCCAGTGAACCTTCCCGACTCAAAAATCGATCTGTTGAACTGATGCCTGATCTGCCTGACAGAAAACCCAGTGTTGCCTCTAAGTGATTGAGTCAATCGTCCAGCCTCTGTGTCACCCTCTTGGAGCTGCGCTGTCTCTCTCTGGTGCTGCACTGCCTCTCTGTTATGTATTCTCGACCTTGGACAAAAAGTCTCGCTGTTGAATTGCCCCTCTCTACATTAGAAGCTTACTCTGAAATTCTCAGCAAACCAGGCCCTAGAATTTCAATCTAGCTCAAGTGCTGCTCTCTCTGTGTGCGTTCTCCAACTGACCCCAAGCCTTCCTTTATACTTTTCTTGTTGAGAAATCAATGACCGTGATATAATCTCTAATCAACGGCTAAGATTAAATTAGACTTGATGCTCGTCTCTTAGAAGCTTCTCACCCATATTTACATTAATTCACATTGATTATTTTAATTTCCTAAGCTTTAACTTAGGCACCATTAAAAATAATTAATTTTTTGAATAACATGCACTTCAGGTGGAATTTTGCTAAATGATTTATGGGTTTTGGTAATCTCATGTGTTCTAGCCCCTCCACAAAATTTCAGAGTTAGAGCACATCCGATGCTACCCAAAAATCAACACTCCATCTTAGCGAGGACTGTGCTCTAGCAATACTTCCCAGCACAAGTGTCACACTGATCCACGACATCGGTCCTCTGCGCTGATGATGCTCAGCTTGCTGCCCTTCATCCATTGCTCTGCTGCAATCAATATTGCTACCCATAACATTGCCACTGTCACTGCTACATCTGTACTGTAGCTCCCTCACAATATCCTGCGTCATGCTGCCCATAGCACTGCCACTACTAGCTGTTGCACTGCAACTCAGGTGCTGAGAACTAAGCAATTGAAAAGCCACCCGAAAGCTGAGATGCTAGTCAGTCTGGATGCACCTTGATGCTGAAGCTACCTCTGTTGCTAATCTATGCTGACCCTCTGATGCTACTGCGCTGCTGTTGCCACAATTCACTGCACTGTTTCAGACTTTGACACTCTAGCTCTGCCACTGTTGCTCCATCATCCCTCGCACCAACTGACCCTGTCATTTTGCTACTATCATTAAGGGCTCCCGTAGCCATATGTGATCCAAGAGTTTGGGCACCTCAAGGATCCTGCCCTATTTATGTAGTCCTCCTGACTACAGCTTAATATCACCACACCTCTTCTCTAGAGGTGCATGAGCACTCATGGCGCAAGTATCGTCGTCGTCTTTGTCAGCTTGCGCTGGAGCAGCCTTTGAGCCAGACTTCTCTTCTTTGCCCTTCTTCTTTTGAGGGCATTACATGGCGAAATGACCCATTTCTCCACATCTGAAGCATTTGACTTTGGATATGTCCTCCTTTTGTTTCTGCTGCCCTTGCTGTCCTGTTGATGCGAGAGCCGCATCCTCCTCTTCCTCCTTCTTGATTCTGACCCCTTTGTTGCTGCTTCTTGCCTTGGTCCATTGTCTGATCTCTTCCTGATGAAGAGCTGCCCACATCTACTCCCAACTGGGAAGAGAAGCCCTGCCAAAGATGCTTTGGACAAGGTTTCCCAGTCTCTAGTGACTGCATTTAAGGCAATCTTGACCATAAATTTAGCATCTAGTGTAGCCCCTATGAAAGTTAGCTCGTCATGGATCCTTTGCAACCTGAGAAGGAAGGGATCAATTTCTTCTCCCTTATGCACCTAAAACTATCTCAACTTACTCTCAAGCAACATCTTCCGTTGAACAGAAGTTACCTTGTACAATGTGGTCAAGGCCTCGCACATTTCCCTTGTTGTGTCTTTGTCAGCAATATGTGGGATCACATGATCCTTGACGCCGTCCAAGATCATGCACTTTGCTTTTGCCTGAGCCTCCTCGTACTTCTTGAGAGGATTAGCATCAACGGGAACAACAACTGCCCTCAAGGCATAATCTTTGATGTGATTTTTATCCAAAATTGCTAGGATCTTGGCCTTCCATATGACGAAGTTGGATGCTCCATCCAATCTTTCTTGATCCCTAAGTCTGCTAACAGTCATCTCTGCCCAAATAAATGTCAAATTGGTTCTCTACTCCCTCTTTTGTTGTTGCCCCAACAAAACTTGGATCTAGATTTCTTTGGTGCTAGAAATCCTCTAAGGAACAAGTTCTCTCTGAATTTCGATTTCCATCATGGAAATCCTTCCGCCAACCACGATCGAACCACTCCTCTCTGATCTCTCTTTGCTGCTGCTTAGCACTGGATTTAGATTTCTTGGCAAAAAATCTTTTGAGGAGCTGATTCCCTCTACTTTGCTTCTGCCCCACTAGGTACTGTTATGCGTCAACATAATCAGCACCCCACCAGCAATTCTAGATGAAATGTGTGCTGCACCTTTAGCCACGTCAACCGGAAAAACGAGACTCAACAGTCTTCGCGCTGGCCCAGTAACCAATGCGCTGCCCTCCGCAGCAACAACGTCACCCAATCAGGCTGACACAGGCTCTGCGTGAGCCTCCCTTGGTGATTGCATCACCCCTCCTCTGCTCTCTTGGAGTGAAACTACACTGTCGCTCGGGACAATTGTTTTCACGCACAGATTTTTCCTCTGTCCTTTCGCTGATGGCTTCAGTCCTCCTTGATTTGCAATCGCTCTTATACCATGTGAACATTTCCGAATCTAACAAATCAGAAATCCTATTGCAGTAAGTTGATTTGCATTACCTACTTGTGTTCTTCATTTTAACAAGTTATTTTTAGAATTATTCAGAAAATATTAATGCAAATACACTGCAACCTACACCAATATACAGATCAAGTACTGAAAAAATAATTGAGACAACCACACAAAGGACACACTTATTTTTGGACTAAACGTCCCCGGAAAAACCCAGCGTGGGAAAACCAGTGCAATAGATATGAGGGTTTTATTATTAAACAAATTTATGAATACAACTAGGGTGCCCAATTTGGCTCACCCAATTGAGAATAAACTAGGCAAAAATACCTCTATTCAGAGAGAAACATTTTGCTGGATACAACGACTTGATGAACAAACCCCACAAGTGACTGTGTTGTCCCCAGTGCTGTGCAGCAATGGTTGCTCCCAGCTTTGCGCTAGAACTACGTCACCTCCTCTAGGAGCTGCGCCACCCTCCCGGTGAGCCTTCTTGGCTCAAAAATCGTTATGCTGAATTGATGCCCGGTCTGCCTCATAGAAACCCCAGCGCTGCCTCTAAGTGACTGCGTCAGCCCTCGAGCCTTTGCCTCACCCTCCTGGAGCTACACTGTCTCTCTCTGGTGTTGCACTGCCTCGTTGTTATGTATTCTCCACCTTGGACAAAAAGTCCCGCTGCCGAATTGCCCCTCTTTGCACTAGAAGCTTACTCTGAAATTCTCAGCAAACCACACCCCAAAATTTCAATCTAGCTCAAGTGCTGCTGCTGAGTGTGTGTGTTCTCCAACTGACCCAAAGCCTTCCTTTAAACTTTTCCTGTTGAGAAATCAACGACCATGATCTAATCTCTAATCAGTGGCTAAGATTAAATTAGACTTGATCCTCGTCTCTTAGAAGCTTCTCACCCATACTTACATTAACTCACTTTAATTATTTTAATTTCCTAAGTTTTAACTTAGGCCCCATTAAAAGTAATTAATTATTTGAATAACATGCACTCTGGGTGGAATTTCTCCAAACGATTTCCGGATTTTGGAGATCTCATGTGTTCTAGCCCCTCCACAAAATTCCGAAGCTAGAGCGCATTTGATGCTACCCAAATTCAACACTCCCTCTCAGTGAGGAATGTGCTCTAGCAATACTTCCCAGCATAAGTATCACATTGATCCACGGCATCGGTCCTCTGTACTACTGATGCTCGGTGTGCTGCCCTTCATCCAGTGCGTTGCTGCAATTAGTATTGCTGCCCATGACACTACCACTGTCACTGCTACATTTGTACTGCAACTCCCTCACAATATGCCACAACACGCTGCCCATAGCACTGGCACTACTAACTGTTGCACTACAACTCAGTGTCTGAGAAGTAGGGAACTGAAAAGCCACCCAAAAGCTGACATGCTGGTTAGTCTGGATGCCCCTTGACGCTGAAGCTACCTCTGCTGCTAATCTGTGCTAACCCTCTAGTGTTACTGCACTGCTATTGTATCTGCTCTGTGCCTTCCACACTGTTGCAACACTTCACTGTGCTGCTTCAGACTTTGGCACTCTAGCTCTACTACTGTTGCTCCATCATCCCTCGCACCAACTGACTTCCATTATTCTGCTACTATCATTAAGGGCTCCTGTAGCCATATGTGATCCAAGAGTTTGGGCACCTCAAGGATCCTGCCTTATTTATGCAGTCCTCCCAACTACAGCTTAATATTGCCCCACCTCTTCTCTAGAGGTGCATGAGCACTCATGGCACAATCATCATCGTCCTCTTTGTTAGCTTGCGCTGGAGCAGCCTTTGAGTCAGACTTCTCTTCTTTTCCCTTCTTCTTTTGAGGGCACTTCGTGGGGAAATGACCCATTTCTTCGCATCTAAAGCATTTGACTTTGGATATGTCCTTTCGTTTCTGCTGCCCTTGCTGTCCCATTGATGCGAGAGTCGTATCCTCCTCTTCCTCCTCCTTGATTCTGACCAATGTTTTTAAAACCGACCTTCCTAACCGGTAACGGGTCAAATCGGCCGGTCAGCAAGGCCACCGGTTGGAACCGGCTGAAAAACCCGGTCAGGAAGGCGATGTGGCGGATTTTTGGCCCTAACCGGCCGATTACTATATAATGTTTATGTGAATGAGCTAGGTTGGTTCAACTAACATCAAACTTTCAAGATGTGCAACTAGTAGAGGTTGTGACTCAAACGAAACAAGCTTGAGTTGGAATCAGCATCCATTGCCACTTAAAGTCCACCTACATCTTGAAACAACTACATTTTACCTACAAGCTCCTTGTTTCACATTAGATCTTTAGCTTGTGTTGTTTAAAGCCTTTTTGGCATTGAGCTTATGACTTGTGAAATTTGTGGAGTGTTGCTAAGCCTTAATTTTCCGTCTACTAGTGCCTCTTTTATCTTCACTTCAAGTCTTTTGTTGAAGTTTTCAAGCTTTGACACACCTCCTCGAAAGTTACTTTCATTGTGACACTTTCATGTCACTTAAACTTAGAACTTGCTAGTCCCAACAACATTCACTAATTTTTGGCAACCTTCCATCTTTGTAATATGGCATGCATCATCGAAGCTTTTATCTTTTGATTTTTTGTATCAACCTATGGCACAAAGTTCACAAGTTTTGAAGTTCAAAGTTACCACAACACGTTGCACAATGATGTACCTTTGGGTATCAATAAAGGTGCAATAAGACCATAAGAGCCACAGAGCAAAAGAAACAAGTTTGGAACTTTCAATAATGTGCATCAGATCATACCTTTGGGTATCAATAAAGGTGCAATAAGACCGTAAGAGCCACAGAGCAAAAGAAACAAGTTTGGAACTTTCAATAATGTGCATCAAATCACATGTAAATGAAAGATTGAAAACTCCAATCCTTATGATAGGGAGCAAAAGGAAAAGAATTTGCAAATGTTGCATTTTGCAAGCTACTTAAAATTTCAAAAAATCTCAACCTCACAAGAAAGTAAAACTTCAATATCAAGTAAATTGCAACAAGGAAAAGGGCTTATCATGATAAGTTGTAAATGAAAGCGACATGTCTCAAACATCATAACGACTGAAAGATTCAAATCACGCAACAAGACACATAAGAACAACTGCAAGATTCAACTCACACGAAAACACACATAAGACGGATCAATAGCGATGCACCACATCACAAGTTGCAGATTAGGTTGAGGCAACCTCAGACTCTGAACCAAATGATGTCTATGTAGCTCTTGATGATGATCCTGTGTTTAGTAGTGGTGATGAACTTGATGATTGATCATGTGTACACTATAGACTTGTAGTAGGCCATTGGCCTCATAGCTTGCAACATTGTTTTTGGACTTTATAGGCCATTTAGAGCCTCATTGCTTATGTATTTTACTATTTTTTTCTATGAAATGTATTGCACTCGGTGCCATTTTGATATATTCAACTTTACATGGTATATAAATGAGCAAATTTTGTATATTTTGTCTCTATTGGCTTGGAGTCATGGTTTTAAATCTTAAAAATAGTTTTGTTTCATTAAAAATTAATTATTTAATGTATTTTTCTAACACTGGTTCTTTTAGACCTAACCAGTCCCGGTTCGACTGGTTCCTGTCAGTAAACCGATTCATTAGGTGGACCGGTCCAGTCACCAGTTCCGATTTTAAAAACATTGATTTGACCCCTTTGCTGGTGCTTCCCGCCTTGGTCCATCATCTGATCTCTTCTTGTCAAAGAGTTGCCCACATCTCCTCCCAACTGGGAAGAGAAGCCCTGCCCAAGATGCTTTGTACAAAGGTTTCCCAGTGTCCAATGACTGCATTCAGGGTTGTCCTGACCATAAATTTAGCATTTGGTGTAGCCCCTGCGAAGGATAGCTTGTCACGGATCCTTTGCAACTTGAGAAGCAAGGGATCGATTTCTTCTCCCTTCTGCATCTAAAACTGTCTTAGTTGACTCTCAAGCAACATCTTCCGCTCAACAAAAGTTCTCTCGTAAAATGTGGTAAAGGCCTCCCACATTTCCTTTGTTGTGTCTTTGTCAGCAATATGTGGGATCACATGATCCTTGATCCCGTCCAAGATTATGCACTTTGCTTTTGCCGGACCCTCCTTGTACTTCTTGAGAGGATCAACATCAACTAGAACAACAACCGCCCTCAAGGCATAATCCTTGATCTGATTTTTATCCAAAACTGCTAGGATCCTGGCCTTCTAGATGACGAAGTTGGATGCTCCATCCAACTTGTTGTGATCCCTCAGTGCGTTAATGACCATCTTTGGTCAAATAAATGTCAAACTGGTTCTCTTCTCCCTCTTTCGCTACTGCACCAACAAAACTTGGATCTGGATTTCATTGGCGCTAGAAATCCTCTAAGGAACAAGCTCCCTCTGAATTTCGATTTCCTTCACGGTAATCCTTTTGCCAACCACTGTCGAACCACCCCTCTCTGATCTTTCTTTGCTGTTGCTCAACACTGGATCTAGATTTCTTAGCAAGAAATCTTCTAAGGAACTGATTCCCTCTACTTTGCTTCTGTGCCACTAGGTACTGTTCTGCATCAAGAAAATCAACACCTAATAACGACCCCAGATGAAATTTGCGCTACACCTTTAGCCACAACAATCGGCAAAACGAGACTCAACAGTCTCTACGCTGACCCAGTAACCACTATGCTTCCCTCTACAACAACATCACCCAATCAGGCTGACGCAAGCTCTGCGTGAGCCTCCCTTGGTGACTGCGTCACCCGTCCTCTGCTCTTTTGGCCTGAAACTGCATTGTCTCTTGGGACAACTATCTTCACGCAAAGATTTTTCCTCTGTCCTTTTGCTGATGGCTTCAGTCCTCCTTGATTTGCAATCGCTCTTATACCATGTGAAAATTTATGAATCTAACAAATCAGAATCCTATTGCAGTAAACTGATTTGCATTACCTACTTGTGTTCTTCATTTTAATAAGTTATTTTTAGAATTATTTAGAAAATATTAATGCAAATACACTGCAGCCTACAATAATATACAGATCAAGTACTGAAAAAATAATTGAGACAACCACACAAAGGACACTTATTTTTGGACTAAACATCCCCGGAAAAACCTAGTGTGGGAAAACCGGTGCAACAGATATGAGGGTTTTATTATTAAGCAAATTTATGAATACAACTAGGGTGCCAAATCCAGGTCACCCAACAGAGAATAAACCCGACAAAAGTACCTCGATCCGGAGAGAAATATTTTGCCGGGTTTATTAACTTGATGAACAAACCCCACAAGTGACTGCGCTGTCCCTAGTGTTGTGCAGCGATGGCTGTTCCCAGCTCTGCACTGGAACTGCGTCACCTCCTCTAGGAGCTACGTCACCCTCCCAGTGAGCCTTCTCGGCTCAGAAATTGACTGTTGAACTGATGCAAGATCCGCCTCACAAAAACCCCAACGCTATCTCTAAGTGACTGCGTCAACCCTCCATCGTCTGCGTCACCCTCTTGGAGCTGCGCTGTCTCTCTCTGGTGTTGGGCTACCTATTCTTAGTCTTGGACAAAAAGTCTTGCCGCCGAACTGCCCCTCTCTACACTAGAAGCTTACTTTGAAATTCTCAGCAAACCACGCCCCAAAATTTCGATCTAGCTCAACTGCTACTCTCTGTGTGTGTTCTCCAACTAACCCCAAGCCTTCCTTTATACTTTTCCTGTTGAGAAATCAATGACCGTGATCTAATCTCTAATCAACGACTAAGATTAAATTAGACTCGGTCCTCATCTCTTAGAAGCTTCTTACCCATATTTACATTAACTCACTTTAGTTATTTTAATTTCCTAAGTTTTAACTTAGGCACCATTAAAAATAATTAATTATTTGAATAACATGCACTCCGGGTGGAATTTATCCAAACGATTTCTGGGTCCCTGAGATCTCATGTGTTCTAGTCCCTCCACAAAATTTTGGAGCTAGAGCACATCCGATGCTACCCAAAAATCAACACTCCCTCTTAGCGAGGAATGTGCTTTTGCAATACTTTCCAGCAGAAGTATCACACTGATCCACGACATTGGTCCTCTATGCCGCTGATGCTCGTCCTGCTTCCCTTCATCCACTATGTTGCTGCAATCTGTATTGCTGAACATGACACTACCACTACTCTCTGTGTGTGTTCTCCAACTAACCCCAAGCCTTCCTTTATACTTTTCTTGTTGAGAAATCAATGACCGTGATCTAATCTCTAATCAATGACTAAGATTAAATTAGACTTGGTCCTCATCTCTTAGAAGCTTCTCACCCATATTTACATTAACTCACTTTAGTTATTTTAATTTCCTAAGTTTTAACTTAGGCACCATTAAAAATAATTAATTATTTGAATAACATGCACTCCGGGTGGAATTTATCCAAACGATTTCTGGGTCCCTGAGATCTCATGTGTTCTAGTCCCTCCACAAAATTTTGGAGCTAGAGCACATTCGATGCTACCCAAAAATCAATACTCCCTCTTAGCGAGGAATGTGCTCTTGCAATACTTTCCAGCAGAAGTATCACACTGATCCACGACATTGGTCCTCTATGCCGCTGATGCTCGTCTTGCTTCCCTTCATCCACTATGTTGCTGCAATCTGTATTGCTGAACATGACACTACCACTGTCACTGCTACATTTGTAATGCAACTCCCTCTCAATATGCTGCATCATGTTGCCCATAGCACTGCCACTGCTAACTGCTACACTGCAACTCAGTGTCTGAGAAGTAAGCCACTGAAATTCCACCCAAAATCTGACATGCTGGTCAGTCTGGGTGCACCTTGACGCTGAAGCTACCTCTGCTGCTAATCTGTGTTGACTCTCTGATGCTACTGCGCTGCTATTGTATCTGCTCTATGCCTTCCGCACTGCTGCAACACTTTACTGCGTTTCTTCAGACTTTGGCACTCTAGCTCTGCCACTGTTGCTCCATCATCCCTCGCACCAACTGACTCCCGTCATTCTGCTACTGTCATTAAGGGCTCCCGTAGCCGTATGTGCTCCAAGAGTTTGGGCACCTCAAGGATCTTGCCCTATTTATGTAGTCCTCCCGACTATAGCTTAATATTGCCCCACCTCTTCTCTAGAGGTGCATGAGCATTCATGGCGCAATCATCATCATCCTCTTTGTCAGCTTGCGCTGGAGCAGCCTTTGAGTCAGACTTCTCTTCTTTGCCCTTCTTTTGAGGGTACTGCGTGGCGAAATGACCCATTACTCCACATCTGAAGCATTTGACTTTGGATATGTCCTCCTTTCGTTTTTGCTGCCCTTGCTGTCCCGTTGATGGGAGAGCCACATCCTCCTCTTCATCCTTCTTGATTTTGACACCTTTGTTGCTGCTTCTGGCCTTGGTCCATCGTCTGATCTCTTCCTGTCGAAGAGCTGCCCACATCTCCTCCCAATTGGGAAGAGAAGCCCTGCCCAAGATGCTTTGGACAAAGGTTTCCCAGTCTCCAGTGACTGCGTTCAGGGCAATCCTGACCATAAATTCAGTGTCTGGTGTAGCCCCTACGGAAGTTAGCTGGTCATGGATCCTTTGCAACTTGAGAAGGAAGGGAACGATTTCTTCTCCCTTCTTCATCTAAAACTGTCTCAGTTGACTCTCAAGCAACATCTTCCGCTGAATAGAAGTTCCCTTGTACAATGTGGTCAAGGCCTCCCACATTTCCCTTGCTGTGTCTTTCTCAGTAATATGTGGGATCACATGATCCTTGACCCCATCCAAGATCATGCACTTTGCTTTTGCCTAAGCCTCCTCGTACTTCTTGAGAGGATCAACATCAACCGGAACAACAACCATCCTCAAAGCATAATCCTTGATGCGATTTTTATCCAAAACTACTACGATCCTAGCCTTCCAAATGACGAAGTTGGATGCTCTATCCAACCTGTCCTGATCCCTCATTCTGTGAACGACCATCTCTACTCAAATAAATGTCGAACTGGTTCTCTTCTCCCTCTTTCGCTGTTGCCCCAACAAAACTTGGATCTGGATTTCTTTGGCGCTAGAAATCCTCTAAGGAACAATCTCCCTCTGAATTTCGATTTCCTTCACGAAAATCCTTCTGCCAACCATTGGCGAACCACCCCTCTAATATCTCTTTGCTGCTGCTCAGCGCTGGATCTAGATTTCTTGGCAAGAAATCTTCTGAGGAACTAATCCCCTCTACTTTGCTTCTGCCCCACTAGATACTGTTCTGCATCAATAGAATCAGTACCCAACAACAACTCCAGATTAAATTTGCGTTGCACCTCTAGCCACGGTAACCAGAAAAACGAGACTCAATAGTCTCCGTGCTAGGCCAGTAACCACTGCGCTGCCCTTTGCAGCAACAACGTCACCCAATCAGGTTGACACAAGCTCTGTGTGAACCTCCCTTGGTGACTGCGTCACCCCTCCTCTGCTCTCTTGGCCTGAAACTGCACTGTCTCTCGGGACAACTGTCTTCACACACAGATTTTTCCTCTTTCCTTTCGTTGATGGCTTCAGTCCTCCTTGATCTGCAATCGGTCTTATACCATGTGAAAATTTCTGAATCTAACAAATCAAGAATCTTATTGCAGTAAACTAATTTGCATTACCTACTTGTTTTCTTTATTTTAACAAGTTATTTTCAGAATTATTCAGAAAATATTAATGCAAATACACTGCAGCCTTCACCAATATACAAATCAAGTATTGAAAAAATAATTGAGACAACCACACAAAGGACACACTTATTTTTGGACCTAATGTCCCCGGAAAAACCCAATGTGGGAAAACTGGTGCAACAGATATGATGGTTTTATTATTAAGTAGATTTATGAATACAACTAGGGTGCCAAATCCGGCTCACCCAACAGAGAATTAACTCGGAAGAAGTACCTCTATCCAGAGACAAATATTTTGTCGGATCCAACAACTTGATGAACAAACCCCACATGTGATTGCGCTATCCCCAGTGTTGTGCAGGGATGGCTTCTCCCAGCTCTGCACTGGAACTACGTCACCTCCTCTAGGAGCTGCGTCACCCTCCCAGTGAGCCTTCTTGGCTCAGGAATCGATCTACTGAACTGATGTCCGATTTGCCTCACAGAAACCCCAGCGCTACCTCTAAGCGACTGCGTTAGCCCTCCAGCCTCTACGTCACCCTCCTGGAGCTGTGCTGTCTCTCTCTAGTGCTGCACTGCTTCTTTGTTATGTATTCTCGGCCTTGGACAAAAAGTCTTGCTGGCGAACTGCCACTCTCTGCACTAGAAGCTTACTTTGAAATTCTCAGCAAACCACGCCCCAGAATTTCAATCTAGCTCAAGTGCTGCTGCTGTGTGTGTGTGTTCTCCAACTGACCCCAAGCCTTCCATTATACTTTTCCTGTTGAGAAATTAACGACCGTGATCTAATCTCTAATCAACGACTAAGATTAAATTAGACTTGATCCTCGTCTCTTAGAAGCTTCTCACCCATATTTACATTAATTCACTTTAATTATTTTAATTTCCTAAGTTTTTACTTAGGTACCATTAAAAATATTTAATTATTTGAATAACATGCACTTCGGGTGGAATATCTCCAAATGATTTCTGGGTCTTGGAGATCTCACGTGTTCTAGCCCCTCCACAAAATTTCGGAGCTAGAGCACATCCAATGCTACCCAAAAATCAACATCGAGTTGAAGATATCATCATCAAAGGAGCATTTTCACTTGACAAGTGTTCTATATTTTGTCTCAATCTACAATGACTTCTTTCTGCAAGGAGAACAACAAAATTGTTGGGACATCGAATTACCTTGCATTGAAGAAGAGAATAGATTTGCAATCTCAAGCACTATAAAAGTATATGAAAGGAGAAGTAAGAGCTCAAAGAATCCTTATTGAGTTAATCAAGGATTCTTTCATTCCCTATGTAGCAAAGTTGAAGACATCGAAAGAGATCTATGAAAAATTGGTAGAATTGTTCTTTTAAGTACCGCAAGAGAAATTATATCATTAAGAACCAAACCATACAAGATGAAGGTATCAAAGGAAGAAGGGGTAGCCTGATACCTTATGAGGGTATCTCAAATAAGAGATCAACAACAAGAACTAGGAGTACTGTCTAATTGAGAAATGACCACCATTGTGCTCAATGCACTACCAAATGAATGGGCCAACTTTGTATCTAGTATCTATGGAAAGAAGAAATCTACCCCATTGAATGATCTATGGTCATTGTGCAAAATTGAAGAAACTAGATTGAAGGTAAAGAACGATGTTGGATCAAGTGAGCAAACTCAAGCATATGCAGCTATGGCATGGAAGAAAGGAAAGTCTCGGAAAAGATTTCAAAAGAAAATTGACATGTCTAAGATTCAATGCTATGAATGTAATGAATATGGGCATTTCAAAAGAAATTGTTCTAAACTCAGGGAGGACAACAAGAAGAGAAATGAAAGAAATAAAGCCCATGTCACCGAAGAAGTAGAAGAACCAGTAAATAAGAAGTCAAAGGGAAGAAGTGAAAGACATTTTATGACTGCGATAACATCATACACTTTGTTCTTTTCAGTTTGGAGAAAATAGTAGTTATGGTGGAAAGCATCACATGTATGATAGGATGCATTGTAGCAATAATTGAGTTGGCATGAAAAGAGATCAGAAATAGAAATTTATATGGTCATCATGATAAAAAGGAAGTAGCCTGTGGCATCTTCATTAGAAGCATAGAAGAATAACTGAAGTTACATTTGTTGAAGTAAGTCGTCTAGCAATATAGGAGGATAAGGAGTTGTCACACCTCATCATCATTAGAAAGAAGCAATTGTAGAATGAGGATCATCAAGATCCTCGATTGGAATCTTTGTTAAAAGGTTCACCTCTACTTAGAAGAATGTGTCACACATAGATGGTCCAAATTCCACCTAGTGTGGGATCCACAAGTTAGAAGAATCATGACATGGTGACAATGAAGTCCAACATGTCAAATTGGTTGAAGTATTTTCATCTTCAAGCAAGGAAAGGAAGCTGCCAAAGGAAGTCTACATGACCACATGAAGGAAGAGGTATGTATATACTTGGTAATAAATAAATAAAGTCATGTCATCATATGGTTGTAGATAGAATGGTTAAAATGCTTTATCTCATGAGCATGATGAAAGAAGAGGGTACTTTTCCTTCTGTATGATATACGAAGTCATGAATACAATGTGCCTTGAGGTCTTCTACATGATGCCATGATATGACCTTATAAAGAATATGAGGTGGTTGGAAACTATTGTTCCTATGATGAAGGAACTATGTATAGAAGATCCTAAGAAAGCAATATGTGAAGAAAGGTGAAAGAAGAGTTTGTGAAAGATGTATCTATAGTCACGTAAGATAAGATAACTGATCAACATCAAATAACAAGGATTAGCTATGAAATCTCCATGAAGAAGGTATGAAGACCCTGATATGTATGTTGGAAAAGGAGAACCTTGGTAATGTATGTCTTGGAGATGGATTCATACAGTTTGCGAAAGGATGTTGATGTTGCAAGAAGCAGATGTCATGATAAAGGGCCATCATAAAGAGGTAATGTTGATTTGATGTTCATTTTTTATTTTTGAAAGAAAGCATCTGGTTGGGTAGTAACAGGGCTACCGAAAGAGGGTTGTAGAAGTTCATCTACAACTAAGATTGGATGGAAGATCCTGAAAGATATATGACTTGGAAAAGGTAGCAGTATAAAAGATAGCCAGATGATGACAAGAAGGTCACTTTCCGATGAAGAGAAGGATGACATGACTATTGGTTCAACACTATGTTTTGTTGAAGGAAAGTGTAATATCCCGTTTCAGAGATATTCCCCAAACCCTAGTAAACTCCAACCAAATACGTATAATAACCGGGAAGCTCAAAGTGATGGAAATAACAATGGTGCAACATATAATAATATAAACATGAAATATAAGCAGATACTCAAGAAATACAGAGAGAAATGCTAAGCCATTTTATTATACTGAGTAATAAAATGAGTACAGGAGGTGATCAGAAAGATGGCACCTCGACTTGCACAAGGCAAGTGAAGAAATGCACTCAGAATAGCAAAGGAATGACCTCTCTCTGAACTGCGTCCAAGCTGCTGGAGAACTGCCGTGCTGCTGTTGTTGCTGGAAATCAAATGAGGATTTGGGGTTGTTCCCCTCCTTAGAAAACACGGAAACTCTGGAATCGGACTCTACTCAAGAAACCCAGAAAAACCCAGAAAGCTTTTTTGCAATGGTCGACCCCCGAAAATCGTCCCCTTGAGGACCCATGCAATCCCTCAGGCTTTGCACTGCCACTGAATAAACCCACCAAAACTCAGCCTAAAACTCAACCAAAATCCTCCAATATGCAAGGGCTGATCCCTTGCTCAATCTCCCAGATCAAATCCTCTACAAACCCCCAACCTGGAACTACCTCCAGAAGAACTGCGTCCCTCTCTGTCAAGACTGCGCAGTCCTCCAATGCTCAGCTCCTCCCCAATGCCAAAGATCAATACTACTGCAAAAAGACTGCTGAAACTACCTTGCCCGAGTAGGCACTCGAAGTCCCCCGGGGCTAAGGGTGAGATCTCCGAACGGAGACACTCAGTGCACTAAACAGTGCTGTAGACAGGCTTAACAACCAGCATGCTCCAAGTCGAAGTGACTAGCTCAAATGCTCATATTCAAATGACAAAATGAGGAGGCTCCTCTCTCCTTTATAGCATTTGCCTCTCTTAATCCCAAGGCCCACCTCCTCCAACGTAATTTTACTCTTGCCACGTGTTTCTTTCCTTCTACGCAGTCCCTCCAAGTGTCTGCATGGGCTCCATCCCTGCGTGCCCCCTTGGCCCCCTTGGCATCCCTTTAAGTCGCAACGTTATGCTACTAGGGAGTGACTTTATTCTAAAAGTGAGTTATGCCCCCTTTCCCTCACCTTTTTATTTGTAAATAACTATAGAAGGCAAAATCGAGCAAAATCGAATATTCCAATTAGCCATGGCTAATTAGGAATATTACGAAAAGTGATGGAGAAGATGGCCGATGCCCTACGAAGAAGTTCTGGAAGAAAACTCCATGATGAAGAAGTTGAAGTTCATCCATGACATGATCATGTAAAAAGGAGGAGCTCTACATGCAAATGATAATACCATGATCTCTACTGAAGAGAGATAGTTGTTGTTGTAAACAAGTCCCTAGTTAAGAGGGAGCTTGGGTATATTCCTTTTATAGGAATGAGTAGATCCTCCGTAGTTGAAAGGGAGAGATAAACACATCATTCTTGTCTTCTTTATGAAGAAAGAATGGAGGATTGGGTAAGCATCTGAATTTTGATACTCTTTGAGGATGAGGCATGGCATCCAATGGGCAAGAGTAGTCGAAGAGAAAATTCCATGAGGATGTGTAAATCCAAGAAGGGAATGGTCTTAGAAGGACATACCTTGTGAACATCCGGATGGAGTATGTGCCTTGAGAGACAATGATGAAGGTGTCTATAAATCATTTGTCTCCCCAACATTGTGCTTTAATCTTGTGGAGAGATAGAGCTGTTAGTCAAGGCCTTGCTATATGACAATGCTGGTTGATATGATGAAATGCACTTATATAAGCTGATAAGATAGCTTATGAGATGGTTTACCAATTCGACTCTTATGAAAATTCTTCAGTATGAGAATGTCCATGCACCTCGTATGTATTATGAATACCTACCTAGTTAAAAGGGAATGTTGAAATATGTAATTAAGTTTGGTCTTCATAATGACTTATGTAATCATGATTTTATGTATTTGATGTAAAGAGAAAAAGAAAATTTATTATTATTATTTTGTAACATGGGTTTCATGCTCAAGGCCAATTTATTTATAGGTCAAGCACCCATTGAGTGCTTCTAGGGCTTTGTCATAAAGTCTAAGTGTCAAAGAATCATTGTAATGTGTAAAAGACCCTATTGGGCATTTTGTATCAAGTCAAAAGTATTTAACTGAGTCGAAGTCATGTCTAGACTCTAAAGACCCTCCAAGATCAAGTCGACCTAGCAGTTAACAAGTCGGCCTACAAGGAGAGACAAGTCGGCCTCATAAGGGCTATTCGACCCCCACAAGAAGGCTATATATAAGAGGCACTCAACCTCATTTGAGAGATATCAATCAAGCAAGAAGAAATTCGTATAAGGACAAGAAAGAGACCAAGAAGAAGAGCGATGAAGAGAAGGAAGAGAAGATAAGACCAAAGTTTTAGAGTATTGTTTTGGGCTATTCCTACTACATGTGCGAAGATAATTAGGGCCTCTTCTAGTTGCAACAAGACCGAATTGCAGCCACATCAAGGAGCTGAATTTAGTGTCAAAGAGATCAACTTTGCAAGTCGAATTTCTAAGCAGAAAGTAACAATCCAAGGGAAGGAGAGAGAAGGATAATGCCACCATCCTTTCCCACACGTGCGAGTTAGGGTTTTTGTTGTAGAGGCCGAAAATTGCAGACATGAAGCAATGGTCGAAAATCTGAAGTATCGAAGCAGTTTGACTGGCGTTGACTTTGTGGAAGAGAAGCTCATCACAGGAGGCTGACTTGGTTTTGGAGGGGTCTTTGTCAAGGGTCTTAGGTCTTGGAATTTGTCATTTGAAGATTATATAAGAAGATGAGAATTCTTGTAGGTTTTCCACTCAAGAGGAGAGGTTTTAGCCCATTTTAGCAGCATATATTTTGCGTCCTCTTGTCTCATTGATCTTCATAGTTTGGTAGCTGTTTGATGATAAGAACACTAATAATCAAGTAAACGAAAAAGCTAATTACAAGTACATCAAGTTAAGTAAAAGAACATCACAAGCAATTACCAAAGTAAGAGAAATCACCTTAATCTAACTGCCCTTGATTTCTCAACAAGTACCTTAAAGGAGAAGAGAAGCTGTAGTGAATAAAGGCATTTTAAGCCTAGTATCAAGGCTATTACAGTGACAACAAAAATCCCTAGCCAGAGGGCCGAGGTTGCAGAGTAATAGCACAAGTCCAAATCTATTGCAGAAGGCACCAAAATAAGAAGAGTCTTTGAAGCAAGGAGCTGTAATAGAAGCCCTAGTTTGAGGGCCAAAGTTTTAGAAAAGGGCTTCAAAAGCACCAAGATATATATAGACCAGAAATAGGTTCTAGAACTATTGTTAAAAACAAGATAGTCAAAGTCATCCGCAATTATTTGAAGAAGGATGAGGATGAGATAGAAGGACTGTAATGATAATCACAGTGTACCCTAACCAGAAGACAAAAGGAGCAACATGCATTTTTAAGTGTCTTGGGATCATTGAAATAAATCTTGAAGGCAGTAGATCGTGACAAAAGTGGAAGTAATCATGCCTTCATTTGTGTGATCAAGATTTTGAGATCTTGAAGGTCTTGTAGCAACTTCCAAGTGATCCTAGAAGTCAAAGGTATGTGGTCCTTAAGGTATGTATATTTGTCTAGCTTAAGATAAAGAAAGGGTGGATAAAGTGATTGGGGTTTTGTAACATGTTTTGTATGGATAGAATCTACGATTCATGAATTTTGCAAGTTTTGGTATCTAGGAACCCTATATGAACCCTGGACTAGAAAACCCTAGTTAAGTGAAAAATCCTAACCCTAATCTATTTGTTCCCTCATAGAAACTCTAGATCTTGATTTTTTATGGTTTGCAAATAATCTAGGGTATATGGTAGACCTTAGCGAGGGTGGAATTGGATGAAATCTAGGATATGACATCAAAACCCTTTTGCTGATGTTTCCAAGATAAGTGTCAAAGAATTTCCGGTTTGTATGTAAGAATCATAGGAGAATACCCTCTAAGGAAAACCATGGAAACCCTAGATCATCAAGATCGTCATCATGCTCTTGTACTTATATATATTTTGCTTGGTTGTACTTGTCGATGAATGTTCCAGGTACATAATGAAGGAAGCAAAATAAGAAGGATTGATAAGCAAAGCAATCCTTGTGCTTGTTAATGATGAACATGATTGAAGGAGGGAATTGTAAGGACCCTAAAGAAATTCATCAAAGGAGTAAGCATGTGTCATTGTGGAATCTTGTTTTAATATGGCATCATAGATAGAAGCATGAGATAGTAACATTGAATTGTTGTATAAGAATTATCTAGTATTGCAAGAATGAGAAATTTGGGACCATTTTGCATAATGTTCATCCATAAATTGTCTAACATTATCTTAGAGGTAGTCATTTTGCCAAGGTGGATCCTCAAGATCCTGTAAGAACCATCACTTTGGGGGTTCTTGGAAAAGGCATTATGAAAAGATAAGTATATATTCCATATTGTTTGGAAACAATAGTCTTAAAGGGATGAAGGAATGCAGTTGGTCATGTTGCAAGCTCATTGAAGGAGACATATCGCTGGATGACTGTGTGAAAGATTAAGAATGCATGTTTGAACTAACTTTTGGGTAGGATTCCTATAATCCTATAAGGAAAGTTGGTCATGAATCATGCACGATTAATCTTTCATTTATGATGCCTAATAGGATGAATTTGACTTACTCTAGAATGAATGACATATTAAGACTTTCTCGCTAGAATAATAGTCAACATCTAGTATAATCCCCAGAAGAAAATGATAACTTGGTAATCAAGTTTGATCATTTGGCACTTTGATGCATGAAGGAAGATTCATGTGGAGATGGATCTTGAGGATGTTGATGATGAGGTGAGTCTGATGTTAATAATTATTATTGGTTATTTGGTTAACATATTGTCTTGCTACCTGGAAGAGACCGAAAGTTAGCAGTGCGAGAAGATAACCTGAAGGTCAAAGGAGATCATTTTCATGAGAAAGCTATGATCAACTTGAAGTCTGGAAAGGCTCATTATAATGCCTTCATTAATGATGAGAAGATGAAAGTGTTGTGCAAGATTGATGACTTGGAACCTGTCACAAGATTAAGGGAAGAAGATGGCTTTATGATACCACGAAGGAAGTAGGCTTAATACAATGAGATGTAGAGGAAAGAGAGAGCCATGTTGTAGTTGAAATTCTTATAAGGACAAGCTAGAGAGCTTGTAGATATGACTTCCCAGTTAGAAAGGAAGTCAAGAATCTCCTTTAGATTTGAGAGGGAGTGAAGGAGTCTCCTTGAATAGGAGCAAGGATCTATTCTCATGTTAAAAAGGAGAATAGAGATATCCTCTCTGGTTGAGAGGGAGTGATGTTGGACATCACATTTGCATTCTTGTCTTCATGTGTCATGCATTTGACCAAAACTAACAGTCGTAAGTCTAAGTGAAGGCCTTGAAGAAAGAATGGTGGGGGATTGGAATGGATAATCATTTGTGGTTTCCTTGAGGATATAGAATCCAAGAAAGGAAAGATACCGTCATCGACACTCTTTAAGGATGGGACAGGTATCCATGACAAGAGTGGTCGAGGAGGACTGATATTCTTTGAGGATTCAGGATTGGAAATCCAAGCTAAGAATAGTCCTAAAAGGACATACTTTGTGGACGTCTGCATGGAGTATGTAGAGGTAGTGCGGTATCACAAGTAAAGCCTCCCTGCATAATGCTCTTGAATGAAGTAGAGCTTGTCTAGTTGGGCCTTAAAGACAACGCTGGTTGATCATATTGTTGATGCTTACAGTTGGCTTATCAATCCGACTCTTCTTATGAGAATCTTTCAAAAGGAGTACCTTCCTTGCACCAGTTGGACAATTATGAATGCCTCCCTAGTTAAGAGGGAGTGTTGGAAAAATGTAACAAGTTTCGGTCGTCATAATTATCATTTGACTTATGGCATAATGTAATTCTTATGTATCTATCGAAATGAGAAAGAAAATGATGTAAACAAAAGAAAATTATTTTGGAGCATCAGTTTCATGCTCAAACTATTTGTCATTAGGTCTCCTAGGGTTTACACGAGTAAAAGTGTCATTGTCACTTTGTAAAAGACCCATTCGGGCACTTGTATCAAGAAAATATTTTTTTTTTGTATATAAAAGAGTCTAGAAGATTCCCAAGAGTCAAGTCGGCCTAGTGAGGGCTATTCGAGACCCAAGAAAGACTATATAAAGATGGACGTTCGAGCCTTTAGAACACACATCAAGCATTCGTATCGTGAATTCAATCTGCAATTGGTAGAAGGCATGTGGAAGTCCAAGTAGGCTAGAAGGGTTTAGTCAAGAAGGAAGAAGACCTAGAAAATGTTCGAAGGTCTGAAATTTTGATTGGATAGCTCACATGTGCGAAAGGTCTAGGGTTTCTAGGCATGCTTCAGGGCCAAAGTTGCAGGAAGATGTTTTGGGTGGCTGGCTTGGTTCTCGGTGGCAGTCATGGTCTAGGGTTTGGTCTTGGAACTCCTTTGAAGTTGATTCTATAAGAAGAGAAGAGTTCTTTCTAGGTTTTCCCCTTGGAGGGGTTTTGCCCTGGCTTGGAGCCTATATCTTGTGTTCATTTTTGTATGGCTGTGATCTTCATTGTTTTGGCACTTATTTGATGATAAGAATATAAGCATAATAATAAAGAAGAAGAACATAATATCACAAATAATTGTCATGGACAAAAAATATGAATTAAATGCTGCCCTAATCTAATTTTCTAACAAGGCCTACACACCTGTATGCACAAGTTCAAGAATATCCCTTTTTCTTCTATCTGTATGAGTAGGAAACTCTTCCCTATGCACACCCTTCACATGTTGAATATTCATTCTTTAACAATGGAAGTCCCTCTACTATTCTTTGTTTCTGAAGCCGCAACAAGTCATTATAATTAAGGTGGCCATATCTTTGATGCCAAAGAGCTGTTTTTATATTTGTGGATGCCAAATGCTTGATGATCTTGCCTGTTAAGATCAAGGTTGTATAAGCTTCCAACTCCCACTCCTCTTGCTATGATTTGGTTGTTGTCTTGTAGATTCTTAATAATACAATGTGATTTAAATAATTCAACTTTGAGATTCTAATCTGCAATGGTGGACACAGATTAGATTCTTCTTGATCCCAGGGACACATCACCTTTTGTATTTGTCTCACATGGCCATTTGGTAAAGCTACACATACATGACCATAACATAACCTTTGATTTCATGAGATCAATCATCTCCTAGATAGATGTGAGTACCATTATTATTTTCATGATAGGTATCAAACCATTCATTTTTGCATGTCATATGAATTGAAGCACCAAAATCAATATACCATGCATTAATATCATCAATTTATGCTGATAAGGCAACATCTGAAATGAATAATTTGAGATTTTTGAGATTATCACTAACTGAGGCTTCTTTATCAACAAAATTGCCTGAATGCCTTCTATGCTTGGACCAATGAAATTTCCTTTTATTGCAAACTTTAGTAAAGTGTCCAGGCATACCACAATAGAAGCATACATCCTTCTTCATATAGGTATTTGTCCTTGGTGGTGCTGTGCCTTCATGTGGTTTTGACTGTGCCTTTCCTCTGTTCTTTTTCCATGACATTCCTTTGCATGGTTGTTTCCCTTTGGCTACCAATGCCAAATCTGAACTTTGAGTTCTGCCATTGAGATTCTTCCTTCTTTTCTCTTCTTGTAGGAGAATACTTGTTAATTCATCAAAGGGAGGAGCCTTATCCTTAGTTGAAAGTCCAGTGGTAAACATATGAGAATCATCCTATACTCCATTCAAAGTAATTGTTTCTAAATCACTGTTGGAAATCTTTTCACCAATAGCACCAAATTTATCAGATTTTTTTTTTTGATTCTAGAAAGAAAACCACCAATGCTTTCACTTACCTCCATCTTAATTGAGAAAAACCTGTTCTTTAAAAATAGCACTCTATTAGTATTGAGAGTTTCATACAACTTTTTGAGTGTTTCCCAGGTAACTTTTGGTGTAGTGCAATCCCTGATGCATGGAAAAATGTTGTCCTTTACAGATATTTGCAAGAGTACCTTGGCCTTGGTCTCTTTGTGCTCCCAATCTTGAATTGAAGCTGCTGGTACTCCTGGTTTGGTTTCATCTCCTGTTACTATTGACCAGGCATTGACTCCTTCCAATAACGTCTGCAACTTAAATTTCCAATTTGTATAATTTTCTCCATCTAGCTTTGTGGACTCATTTAAATATGAATACGTTAATGAATTTGCTGTTCCCAATTAATAAAATGCACCAGATCTAAAACAAATACTCCAGATCTAAATACCAAATATCCCCCAAAAAATTGATTAGAACCAAATCCTTGTAATGCTAAAAAATTGGGCATTTCTGCAGATCCCTAAAAAAATGCACCAAATTTGGATCAAATGATGCCAGATCTATTTCAACATCAAAAGATTTACCCAATCAAATATATGTGTTACTAATATCATCACTGATCTCACCACACTTCCACTGCTTTGATTCGCCCCCCATTTTTTAAATCGTAACCTCTCAACCATGCAATAAAAAAGGGTCCAACTTATAAAAAAAAAAAAATTCTCTTAAATGCAACAACCTCCGGACTCTTGCAAAAGATTTCTTAGAGATTTCTCAGACATTAAACAACAAATACAACTTCATAATATCAGCACATGTGTCTGAGTTCTGTTTCAGCTTCACTCAACCTTGCTATTTGCAATGGCCTTCCCTGCATTCTTATTCCTCGTGACAGCAACATAATTTCCTGTGGCTGCTAGTGAACGGAAACGGTGTCTTAAGCTGAAAGGCTGTGTATTGCGATGGTTGCGGATTGTAAAATTGGTGGCAGATACACCGGCACCTATGGTTCACGGTGGCAGCAGATGCTTCCAGAAAGCAACTTGGTAAACACTCAACAACATGATTTTTACACAATAAAACGTCAATTCTCTCACTCAGATCTGACTTTCATGCAGTCGTCACGATCGTCACAATCTGCTTCGGTTTCCATTCTATGAAGAGATTTATACTGGCTCTGATACCAACTTAAACAAATAACTAATAAGGATCACAGAGAATTGATAAAATGAGTTTTATATTAATTCAGGCCTGGGCCTGCTCACACCAAATACATGACAATGTGTCCCATTATATACTGATGTAATCAATTGACTCGATAGACATAACAACCTGGATGATGACTCCGACTTAGCTACAACTCACGTAGGAAAACAACAGCTTCTAGAACAACACTTCGAAAACTCACACAAATCTAGAACATTCATTTCTCTATTATCTCCAAGTTGAGCTTGCCTTTGATTAAGACTTGCTATTTCTTTTAATCCTAGATGGCCATAGATTTGTGCGAGGGCCAAATTCTAGTGAGATGACCAATCAAGCCTCTTTCAGGTAAAGCGAGAGCCATGTTCTGAGAGGAGGAGACAGGAAGATGAAACTCAGGGATAACAAATTCCTTGACAAAGAATGATTGTTGAGACTTCGTGGCTTTCCTAGGGCTGGAAATGAGGGAAAGAAAGGCCAAGGCCACACTGCATTTGGAAGGGGAGAGGACCCCCCTCTAGGGTCTGGATTCATGGTAGGCAGCTACAGAATGTGAACTGCAAATTGCAGAATCACACAAACCCTAGCAGCGTAAAGTCTACCTTCTCAGGAGTTGCCCTAAGTCTGTTAGCTCCACACCTCACCCATGGTAGGTTTATCATTCTCATTGGAGTGTTTTAGTATGATTCTTTCATCCTTATTTGTTCAACTTTCTTATTCTATTTCAGATTTTGATCTCATTTTCATGGAACTAAAACTCATTAGTGTGGTCATGATTAGGCTGTTCCCACAGCACGGGGTCAAGCACTTGCAGATGAGTATGGCATCAAGTTCTTTGAGACTGTAAGTTCTAGTTATATGCATGGCATTCTCAGAACTTCCATTGAGCATGGTTTTTACTTGTTATCTCATCTCATACTCGTTAGTTCTGTGTGGTTAATTTAAATTTCTGTTGATGGTACAGAGTGCAAAAACAAACTTGAATGTTGAGCAGGTTTTCTTTGCTATTGGAAGGGATATAAAACAAAGGCTTGTAGAAAGTGAGTCAAGGGTTCAGGTGAGCTTCCTAATACTACCATCTTAATTTATTCAAATACTGCGTTTTTTTATGTTGTGGGTGGTGGGGTGTGTGAGAATGGCATGGCTTTATGTGAGAGCAAGCCAATCTCAGGCAAAGAGTGACTGGAGTGTGGTTTCTTGCAGCCAAATACAATACAACTGGACAAACCAGATCAAGCGAAAGGTTCAGAAAATGCTCCGCAGAAATCAAATTGCTGCAGTTCTTGAATTTGTAATTTCTTAGAAGGATCAACCAATGGGTTATTTTCTGATTCGTTCAAGTGAACTATGTTTTGATCAAGTTGCTTAGTATTCTTCTAGCAGTGATTGTCTGAAAACAATGTGGATGATGTTCTAATTAAAAGGATCATTCACGAGTTGCCTATTCTTTTTCAAGGTTAGTCTGCTGTGTGTTTTGTGGTGAATTCTTTGGAGGACTCTATCCTGTGACCCAAATTTGGTGTGGCACACAATTTGATGACCTGGACTATGTCAACTCCTCTATCGAATTTTTTTGTGGACTTGCACCAGGTATTATTAACTTTTTCCTCGGTGTGATCTGGGGCAGTCAAATCACATGTTGAAAACTAATTAGTTCCTCTGCATTACAGGCTAAACTATATATATGTGTGCCTGGCTCTGGTAATAGATATTTTTGTCCAACAGCGAAATTGATATACGTGCATGCTTCTCTGTATTAAGAAATAAGTTCAATCAGCTGATTGTTAAGTTTTTGGGTTTGTAAGCCTTCTGAGCTGGCTGTCATTTGCCATCTCCTCTTCGCTTGGAATACTGGACCATGTTAATAACTGGTGAGATCCAGAAATTATTTAAACAACCAAGACAGCAAGCTGCATCACCTAAATTAAGTTGTTTGAAAGGTGTAGTGGCAATTGCAGGTTCAAGCTCTTGAAATACCTGAAACTCACAATCTGTGTACGACATATACACCTATATACCAGAAACAGGAAACAGGAAATGAAATGGGAATTGGGCTCTAAGGTGGATAAGAAACTTTTTTGGGTTATCGCCCTATAGTGTTTCAGGTTACCCAAGAATCCATGGCATGATACAGTCGCAAAATATGCAAGATTAATTAAACTTTAACCATCACAATACAAAACACTACAAAGCACTCAAATACTCGAATTTCTATAAGGATGTTTCATATAATAAATCCATGACTTAGTATATTTTGGCATCATTACCCGTGGCCTGAATTTATTGTGATGACAGCCTACGCAACTATGCTTGTTAACCTACAAGTCTTGCACATTTGGACCTAATGAAATGGCCAAGAGGAGGCCTGAAACTGGCCTCGAAATGAGATAGGCGTTTGGGGACCGTCAGAAACTGGATAGCCCTGCCTGGGATGGCTGTGTCTGTTTTAGTGCCATTTCTGGGCTGTTACCCCGAGGCAGGGCCGTCATGTTTTTGGTAAATACGATGTACGCGGTAAAGTCATATATATGGGCGAAGCCCGAGGAGACCGAAGTTCAAACCTCATTGAGTACAATGACCTGCTGTGGTGGCGGCTAGAGGGGAATATTCCCCTTTCCCGTTGAGTCTGCTCTTGCTAAAATCATAGGAACTTAGTATACCCAACTTGCAGGTGGTTGGTTATGCTCTTGGTGTTATAGTGGCAGCTATGAGGTTTGATCCTGGGTCTCCCCTAGATTAGGCCTGGCAGTTATCGATTCACCATGTAGTTAAAAAATAAAAAAAAATACGATGTACATGGTAGTTGAAGAGTAGCATTTCTGCCTAACTCCATGTGTACCGTGAGTAGTTTTTTTCTTAACCCCAAAAAAAACCATGTGGTCTAAGTATTTTATTTCTTAATTGGAATTTGGTGATATATTTTTTTTCGATACAATTATGTTGTGTTTTTAAAATATTTTTTTAGATGTATAAATGGATAACACTTTGGAAAATCCCTGGAATAAATAGATTTGGCCCATTTCATGGATTTCACGGTTCAAATTTATGATTCCAGCACATCTTTACCAATTTTAAGAAAAATTATAAAATATGTATAGCAAAACCCAAAACCTAAAATATAGAAACAAGAGAGAGCTTTCAAACAACTACTCCTTGCTTTTTGAGGATGTTCATGTGATTTTAAAAATAGGTAACAATGCTCTCCTCAAGACTTTGAAACGTACAAAATAGAAACAAGAGAGAGCTTTCAAACAACGACTCCTTGCTTTTTAAGGATGCTCATGTGATATTAAAAAATATGTAACAATGCTCTCCTCAAGGTTTCCAATATGCATTTTGTTGAGTTATATAATATTTCAAGTTAGAAATAACATTTACTTTACATCGTAAGAAATATTGTGTTTTATATATTATTTGGTTAATTTTTATTTTTTATTTGTTTATAGAATTTATTAAGGGAATTTTAGTTTTTACTTGTTTATGGAATGGTTCTCAAAATAAAAAATGTACTAACAAAATCAATTTTAAAAGAACTAATGGAATTCAAAATGATGAATTTTTGAGTTAAAAAATGAGTCTCAAAATAAAAAATGTACTAACAAAATCAACTTTAAAAGAACCAATAGAATTCAAAATGACGATATCATCACTATGGGTAAATATTTTTGAGGGAAAAGAAGAAAACTGCTTTTAATTGTATTTTTGATTTATCTCTTTAAAGTATTACTCAAATTTCAAGTGTGGGTACTTGTTGGATTTTAAATTAGATTTTGCATCCAATGGGCATCCACTCAAATGAAGTTGAAGATATAAACATATCTAACCTTTCACTTGCAATACTACAAGAACAAATCATATATATTCTACAAAAGGAATGTATGAGGAAGAAAACTGCCAAGTTTGTTAAGACACAGTTAGGACTTAGACAATGGTGTTTGTGATATATATACACCGAGATTTATTGTTTTGAATGCCAGAAACATAGGAATTTTGCAAAGAAGAAATCATGTAGAAAGACATGCGATTGTGAGCATTGTTCGACCAAGAGAAAATCCCACTCCCATTTTGCTTGCAAAAGGTTTCATGGCTCCAAACCAAAGAAGTCGTACTTTTGCAAAAGGCAAAACCCTTCCAATTCTAGCCTTGACACTTGTTATATAAGCCATAAGGTAGGACATTGGGCAAAAAATGTCCTTTGTGACAAAAAAACATACATGAACAAAAATTGTTTGAAGCTTTCTCCTCTACATATGATCCTCTTGAATGTGAGCCCATTCCCTCTCCAACCCCTAATGATGATATTAAGTATATCTCAGTGACATTCAAATGTTTATGTACATAATATTGATCGACCTAGCTCTCCTTCTAGTTCTAACCCTGATGTATCCAATGTTGATTTTCTTTCAGATATTAAAATGTTTCATTATGAAACACTTATTTCCATAGAAAATGAAATTTCCCAACTTCAACAGAGGCTTGCTATCCTCACCCCAAGTGATTGCCTCCAAAAACGAAGATATAATGCTAATATTCTTGACCTCCAATCCAAATTGGACCATATAACACAACCCAACATGGTGAACTTTGATGCTTATTATCCCGCTGATGAATCCAAAACTTTAGTTTCTATGTGTCCTATTGACAAAAGGATCTCTCTTGGAGAAGTACAAAAGGAAGAACCAAGCTTTCTTCATCAAAGAAGATCCTTTGCTAACAAAAGGTCAATCCCTACTTTAGATTGGATAACGGAGGAGGTAGAAGACCCAAATACTACACTTGCCCAAGAAATTGCAAAAATAGAAAAATCTATTGAAGAGAAAATGAAGCTAATCTTAGAAATATTAATATTTGTAAAGGAGGATCAGAAAAGGGTTGCTGAAAAAAGAATTAAACTACAGAATGTAAAGACGCCATGTTTGTAGTAGAAATAGAGGAAGTTTCCATAGAGGAAGTAGGCAACGATGAGAATATGAAAGAAGAAAATGCGATGTTTACATATATCCTTAGATGAATGGATTTGAGATAGGATTACCTTTATAGTGGGGATAAAAGTAAAAGTGTGGAAGCCATACATGTTTGATGCACAACTTGACACAAGAGCAATGGATTCATGTGCAAAGCACAATGCAATCTCCTCCCATAATTGGCAGCGAACAAATTTGCAATTAAGAGCCGTGAATAAAACACTACTAACTATTAAAGCCATTGAGCCAGATTTTCCCATAATGTTAAATGGAGTTATGACCTTGTAAAATTGTACAATTTTGATATAGATAGTGATTTTCCATCAGGACAAGATTTTGTTAAAAGACATGCCCTTGATTGTAGAAGTAGATCATATTACATTTCATGTTCAAGGAAAAGCCATTAGAATGGATGACAAAATTATTTTACAAGGATTACAAATGTGGCACTTGATGTTGCAGTTTTTTCTTTGCAAAGGCTAAGCAAAATCAATAAGGTAATTAAGTATGCTGAATTGCATAACTTTGAACATATAAAAAACATTAAAGAGAAGTTCAAAAATAACTTCACATCTGAGTATCCTAATGCTTTTTTGTTAAAATTGGAAACTAGGGCCATCTTCCACCTTAGGACAACTCATATGATGGAGATGATTGTTGCATTGGATTCCTCTTTTCGAGAGGTCCAATTTTGATATAAAAATCATCTCATTATGACAAGCAGAAATGGAATTTTGAATTTATTCTTTTTCATGGACAAATTGTCAAGGTTGGCCTCAGTCAAATGTAGGCTCATGAAGCCCAATGGATGTGTCTCCTCACCCTCAACAGAATGTATAAATAGGAGTGACCTATCCCTCATTTGGACATCACCTCAGTACATCACATCATCATCTCTCTCCTCTCTTGATTGATTTGTACAGCTGAAAGACAACCTCTCTCTTCTTCGCATGTGTGGCAGGAGGCCGAATTTCTAGATTGTTTTGATGCTTGAAATTTTCAAGGAATTGGGCAGCGTTGACTTGGCCTGTTTAACCATGCTTTGACTTCGATTTGGAGGGCAAAATTTCGATTTCTAAAGGCTGCATTGATTGGCACGATTTTTGAGGTGATTGGGACAGTTTGACCGAGTTTGACTTTAGCATTGACTTTCTGATTTGACAGCAGAAATTACAGCAGGGTTTGACTGGGTTGAATGAACTGTTTTTGGGCTGACTTTGACCCTCTTGGAAGGCCGAATTCTACCGTTGTTGACCGAGCTGCTTGGAGGACATTTTGGGGCTGCCTTGACCACTGCTGACTTTCTGGTTAGCGCTACATTTACTGCTGTTGAGTGCTGATTTGGCAGAACTGTTCTGGGCATGTAATTCTAATATTTGTACTCTCTCTCTCTCTCTCTGCTGAACTATTGAAGAATAATAAGAAGATTTGATTAAAGGGTTTCCCCACATTGGGGTTTGTCCTTGACTTCTGCCATATCTTGTATCCTCTTATCTTGTCTTGTCTTCTGCACATGTCTTTATGTTTTGTTTGCATTTATTATCAATGTGTTTAAGTTAATGTGATTGCTATTGAATATAATTGGAAATTGCCATTGGGTTGATAAGGAAGATTGAAGTAAATTGTGCTAAAGCATAGAACATACCATTGTTATTTAAAATTAACATGGCATCAGAGCTCAGGTGAAGACAAAGTCCAAGCAAGAGTCAAGAAAAACAATCACTAAGGGAAGCTGTTGGATAAGGACTTAGAACTAGTCCCAATGATGACTACATCTTTCTTCAAATCTGAGGACAAATCCGACTATCATGCATGGAAGATGACTCTAGATTTGAAATTGGAAGAAAATGATGCTATGGACTATGTCAAAGGAAGAATAGTAGAGCCTTCTTCAAATGCATCCGCAACTGCACAAACAAAGTACAAGAAAGGTGAGGTTAAAGCTAAGAAGGTTATTATTGATTCTATTCATAAGCCTTTGGTTGCTTATATTTTCAATTTGGAAACATCAAAGGAAATATATGACAAGTTGGTTGGGATGCTCAAAGTAAATAATGCAAATCAAGTTCTCTTCTCAAGAACAAGTTGAAAGACATCCAGATGGATAGAGGAGAATCCATCCAATCCTACTTCACGAGGATTACCGAGATCAATAATGATCTCCTATCTATTGGAGAAGTTATTAGTGACAATGAGCTCACACTTATTGCACTTGGAGGCCTTACAAGAGAATGGGACGCGTTCAACACTACCATCTTCAACAATGACAAGATTCCGGGGTTTGACGAATTATTGGCTAGATGCATTGAAGAATAAATAAGGATGATGGAAAGAGACAAGCCCTCAAATGAAAACAATCCCACTGTCCTCTCTGCTCATTCTAAGAGAAGGAACAATGTTGGCCCAAGGAATCAAGGATAAGGGTTCAAGCCGGGATTCAACAAAGGAAGAAAAGGAAGATGCTTCAATTGTAATAGGTTTGGCCACTTCGCTAGAGAGTGTCCTCACAAGAAGGATACTCCAAGAGGTGGTGACAACAATAACAACTTCAAGGGAAATGGCAATGAAAGGAATAACAGGTTCAGTAACAAAGGAAAGAGGAATGCTCTCGCTGCTCCAAATGGAAATGGTCGTCCTCCCAAGAAGTAGAGAAACTCCAAGTATGAGGAAGTTAATGTTGTAAAGAAAAAATAATTTTATCTTATTTCCGCCCTCTCCACCACCTCTCCTCTAGATACATTGGATCATTGGTTGATTGATAGTGGTGCCTCAAGGCACTTCACTGGGTACAAAGAAGCTCTTCTAACTTGGTTGAAAAGAAGACAAATATGGAGATTATACTTGGGGATAATGCCACTTATCCTGTGAAAGGAATTGAGACTGTTACTTTTCACTTAAATTAAGGTCAAACTCTCCAATTACATGTAGTGCTATATGTACCTGATCTAAAAAAGAACTTGGTCTCTATTTCTACGATGGAAGATAAAGGCTTCAAGGTGACATTCATTGATGGGAAGGTTCGTGTTTGGCAAAGGAACCCAAGAGATGCATTCACTCTTGGATTCATGGTTGAAGGTCTCTATCAGGTTGGAGGAAGTACATTGGGAGAAATGACTTGTGATACTTCTCTTCAATTTGAATTATGGCACTGAAGATTTGCTCACCTTAATTTCGAAGCCTTACCCGATGTAAGTAAGATGGTCACAGGGATGCCCAAATTCAATTCAAATCATGAAGGCATTTGTTAGGGATGTGAAGCTAGAAAACATACAAGGGGACCATTCCCCTCTAGTGAAACTCAAACCACCAATATTCTTCAATTGGTCCATTTTGATCTATCAGGTATGTTTCCCGTGACATCTTTGGGTGGATATTTGTACTATGTTATTTTTTGTGGATGAATTCTCTCGCAAAACATGGATGTATTTCTTAAAGAAGAAGGATGAAGTATTCAAATGGTTTCACTCTTTCAAAGCCTTGGTCAAGAATCAAACAGGGAATAAAATCAAAATATTGAGGACCGATAATGGGACCGAATATGAGTAAATTAGTTCAAAGACTATAGTAGAGAAGTTGGCATTAAGAGGGAGACCACTACTGCATACACTCCTGAACAAAATGGTGTTGCCGAAAGGAAGAATCATATTATTAAGAAGCTACCTGTGCCATGCTTCATGACCAAGGTCTACCAAAGTTCTTATGGGGTGAAGCTGCAAACACCACTATTTATGTCCAAAACCGATGCCCACATCAAGCTTTGGACTTCAAGACACCCGAAGAAGTTTTCACTGGTAAGAAACCTGATGTTTCTCATTTTAGAATTTTTGGTTGTCCCGTATATTTTCATGTGTCGAAAGAGAAAAGAAATGAATTAGATGCATATGAGAAGAAAGGAACGTTTGTGGGATTTAATGAAACTTCGAAAGCATATAGAACCTGCGTGCCTGGTCAAAGGGAAGTGGAATCAAGTCATGATGTTACTTTCGATGAAGATTCTGCGCTTAAAAAGATCCGAGATCTTCCTATCCCTAGGAAGGACAATGATGATGCTGATGCAGAAAAGCAGGATGAACCTCCATTTGATGAACTGATGCCCGATGTTGAAGGTACGATGGATCCCATTGATCCACCTCCTAGTGAGCCCTCTACTTAAAGAAAAATACCTTTGTGGCTCAAAGATATTCGTGAAGATTCTGAGAAACATATTGCACCAAGGGGTACATTTCGTGAAAGCAAGAAGCCAAATAGGTACTAAGGGTACTTCACTGCCATGAGTACCATTGTACAATCTGAGCCTTGCACATTTGAAGAATCCATGAAGCAACACGTTTGGAAGGGTGCGATGAACGAGGAGTATGAGTCAATCACGAAGAATGATGTCTGGGATGTGGTTCCTAGACCCAAGGACAAGTCAGTGGTCACTTCAAAATGGCTCTACAAGATCAAACATGGAACTTATGGGAGTGCTGAAAAGTTCAAAACTAGATTTATAGATTTGCTACCTCGTAAGGATGGAGCCTACACCAGATGGATGTCAAAACTGCCTTCTTGCATGGTTCGATTAAAGGGAAGTCTATGTGGAACAACCCGAGGGGTTCGAGGTTCAAGATCATGAGACACATGTATGCAGGTTGAAGAAAGCCCTCTATGGGTTGAACCAAGCCCCTAGAGCTTGGTATGAGAGGATCGATAGCTATTTTATGAAGCTAGGATTTACAAGGAGCGATGCTGACCCAAACCTATACTTCTAAGTTGAAAAGGATAGACCTCTCATTTTGGTCCTTTATGTGGATGATCTCTTTTTGACAAGCGACGACCCCCTCATTCATCAATGCAAGAGGGAGTTTGCTTCCAAGTTCGAGATGAAGGGCCTAGGATTGATGCGTTATTTCCTAGAGTTGGAGGTATGGCAAAATGTAGGTGAGATTTTCCTTTCTCAAGGAAAATACATTATCAAAATATTTGAGAGATGTGGGATGGTGGATTGCAAGTCCGTGATTACTCTGATGGAACTCAACTTTAAAAAGTTATATGGAAGTGCTGCTGGGCCCAAATTAGCGAACTCATTTGAGTATTGTCAACTTGTGGGGGCCCTGATGTTTTTGGTCAACTCCCGTCCTGACATATGCTTCACTGTGAACACGTTGAGTCAGTTTATGGTTGAGCCTCATCATATTGATTGCATCGTTATTAAGAATCTCTTGATATATCTGTGGGGCACAATCCACTATGGACAAAGATAAACTGCCAGGAATTTGAGGCTACATGGATATTCAGACGCTGACTGGGCTGGCAGTGTGGTGGATCGTAAGAGCACGTTTGGGTGCTGCTTCAGTATATTGGATGCGCAGGAAGCAGAAATCGGTTTCTTTAAGCATCGCCGAGGCTAAATACATTGCTGTGAGTATGGCCTGTTGTGAAGCAGTTTGGTTGAGGAAGCTCTTCAGTGAGCTATTTGAGGACGTGATGGACACCATCGTGATCTTCTGCGACAACCAGAGTGGGACTCGCCTATCAGAGAATCCCGTGTTCCACGACCACTCCAAGCACATTGATACTAGGTACCACTTTATCTGGGCTATGGTACAACGAGGAGCAATAAGGCTCCAACACATCAGGTCGGATGAGTAGGTCGCAAACATTCTCACAAAGCCTTTGGGGAAGGTCAAATTCTTAACCTTTTGAGAGAGACTTGGAGTTGTGGAACGACCCTCCTATGAGGGTCCCGTATGAGTTGGACATAGATTTATGGGAGCTCCTGAGGGCTTGGGGTACTTGTTGGGCCTCAAATATGCTCAATTTTTTCCACCGTACAATACCACTATTCATAACCTAAAATCCTATATTTTTAACTCATTTCATACCATAATTCCACAACTTGCCACCAAATACACATCTTACACTTTGTGGTTGATTATTATTAGTTTTCTTGACTTTTCTATGATTAGAGATGATATTGTCATGATTTGCTAATGATTGTTTTGCCAAGTTCATTTACCACAAGGATCCATTGCCAAAATTCTTCATAAAGAAAAATGCTACAAGGCTAAGTACATAATGTAGTACAAAATACAAAATTATTGTAGGTGAAAATATAAAATTTGTGATCAAATGAGGAAGAATATTAGGATTCTGAGACATGAGTTTTGTTCAGAATACCTCATTTAGGTAAAATCTAACCCATAAATCGTTTGTCAAAATTCATCATCATGAAGAAGTTATGGTTAGAAGAGTATTAAGTACAAAATCCCTGAGCTTGAAACAATTTGCGTTAAGTACAAAAAATCTGGGTTTGACGGTTTTGGTGATCAGCCACATGGAGGACCACGATAGGGATAGTTGGTTGCACCTTCTAGAAGTATTATCATTCGATCTTCTCTCCTTACTTAGCTTCGATTTGTTCCTTTACTTGGCTTTGATCTACTATTTACTTAGTTAATTTGTTGTAACTATTCTCCATCCGTTCTTTAAAAGGCCGTTGTTTTGTAAGGAGCGAGAGGTACACATATGCATAGCTTGGTGTAAGGAGATATATGCTCAGATTAAACTTGTGATTGTGGCACGCTTCTTGTTTATTTTTGAACTGATGTTCTACTGAAACTTTAATATAATTATGCTCGCAGGGGTTTGGTCTTGTGGTCAGCGAATGGTCTGCTAAGTCGTTCGTGCTGCTGTGCAGGTCACGGGTTCACGTCTCGTCTTACCCTGAGGGGTCGTTCCTTGCAGGCTGGCGGTTCCTCCTAGATGTTATAGTGGTAGCTGGTGGGATTCGACCCCAGGTAACACGAGTACGATACCACTGCCGTTGCCGATTCAACTAGATATAAAAAAAAAGAAACTTTAATATAATTATGGTCTCGACAATTATTTTCTTGTAATTTTTATTTAAGGTATTGAATTAGTTTAAGACTTGCTCTGGGAAGTGGCAAGGGCCCACCACAACCTAGAATCGGCTCCTGTGATCATTGAAGATTGTAGGAAGCATGTTTTTTTGAAATTCGTAGATTTACATTTTGTTTCAAAGTTGTTTGCTAAATAGCTCTCAGATTTACTATCTTCCATTTTGTACTTAAATTATTTGCTCTGTTTTTCTTGAATCTGGAAAGGGATAACGAGTGTATTGTCACAGAGCCTTTGCGAATGGAGGAACAATGTTGATCAATATTTCTTGTGCATGAATGATTTCTTAGTTATATTTCTACAAACATGAATGCTTAGAATGGCACTTTTCAATTTAAAATATTTTTTGAAGGAGGAGTAATGATTGTGTTTTAAACTTAATCTTTTATTTCGAATAAGATTTTGTCCTTATTATTTTAAGATCATGTGCGTTTATCCATAACACAAAGTTCTTGCATCGTTGTGCTTTGTGTGGTATATCCAGAAACAATAGAGGTAGATTCATTAATGCATGTCATGTGTTAATATCTTAGGAGTCGTGTGGTGTTTATAACATAGTTACGAGATTCATTTGAAATGTAGTGTAATCATTATTTGAATAGATCACAGGTTATTGCTCTTTTCCATTGGAAGCTTTTTACTTAGAATAAATTATCTGAGTTTATTTAGAATAGTTTTGAATTAGAAAGAAAGCTCTGTCTTTTGAAGTCATTTGAAATTTAAGTGTGTTGAATTAGGTAGCATATAGTATAGATTTGAATAGTCAACATAGAGCATACATTTGAATTGTCATTTAAATTCCTTTTGAATTGGAGTGCGTTGAATTGGGTAGCATAAAGAATTGAATTTTGTCATTTAATTTCTTCTGAAGTATTTCGAAATTGAATGGGTGAACTAGATAGAATAGAAGAATCAGTTTGAGTTATCATTAGTTTTCCTTTGATTTACACTATTCCGGGAATTATCTTGTGCAATGATTTTGAATTAGGTTTCTATTAGTTTGGTTTGGAAATATCAGTAGTGTTAGTTGTTTGTTTCATTTCTGAGTGAGTTCTTGAGTTAAGTAAGTCATAGTTAAAATATAATAGTGATTCGAGTTTTGAATGAGATAGATTAGATTACACTAAAATAGGTGTCTTCACTTCATCTTTTCTGTATGAGATCATTAGATATAGGAATTGGGTTTTTTGTACTTCATTATGTACTTAGTGATGTTATTTTAGGCTAGATGCTTTGACCTTGCATTACTTGCACTTGTGCCTCGAAGCTTACGAGTCCCAGATTGATAATTTAATGTCAGAATTATAACGCATATAATTTCCCCAAGAGTACTTCTTGGAGGTATGAGCGGCCATAGGGTGAGTGGTTCACCTTCCTCTAGTGGTGTGCTGGATACAGGGTGAGTGGTTCACCTTCTGCTGTGATACCCCATTATGTTTGACATGTGTGCAGGGTGAGTGGTTCACCTTCCCCTACTTGGACACATGCATGTAGAGTGAGTGGTTCACCTTCCCCTATGATTGACATATGCATAGGATGAGTGGTTCACCTTCTCCTATGACATATGAGCAGGATGAGTGGTTCACCTTCTCTTGCTAATGCCCCGACAAACATCCTACCTATAGAGTTCGAGACTCATGGGAAGTGCCTCTCATCTGGCCAATGAGTTGGGAAAATATGGTTAGCGACCATAGCACTACTGATGGATGCATTGTGTACTGCTGTACTCCCTATGACTAGGATGCATGGTGTTCAACAACTTGATCTGGGATCAAGGGCTGACTTTAGTCAGTGGAGAGTGGTATGATCTTATGACTCACTCTCGATCACTTCTTCTTCATTATTACTTCATTGTTCAACAAAGAAGATCAAAGAAGTGCAGTGATGACAGGGATGGTACAGGTTGATAGGTTGGCATGATGATGTCAAATGGTTTGGCAGGTGGATTCCTCTTTTCAAGAGGTCCAATTTTGATATAAAAATCATCTCATTCTGACAAGCATAAATGGAATTTTGAATTTATTCTTTCTCATGGGAAAATTGTCAAGGTTGGCCTTAGTCAAATGTAGGCTCATGAAGCCCAATTGATGTGTCTCCTCACCCTCAACGAAGTGTATAAATAGGAGTGACCTCTCTCTCATTTGGACATCATCTCAACACATCACATCATACTCTCTCTCCTCTCTTGATTGGTTCGTACAACTCAATGACAACCTCTCTCTTCTTTGCACATGTGGGAGGAGGCTGAAATTTTCAGGGAACTAGGAAGTATTGACCAATGTTGACTTTGGCTATTTGACCATGCTTTGACTTTGATTTGGAGGGCATAATTCCGATTTATGAAGGCTGCATTGGTTGGCACAATTTTCAAGGTGATTGGGATAGTTTGACCGATTTGACTTTCTAATTTGACTGTAGAAATTACAACAAGGTTTGACTAGGTTGACCGAATTGTTTTTGGGCTGAATTTGACTCTCTTGGAAGGCCGATTTATTCTGCTGTTGACCAAGCTGCTTGGAGGACATTTTGGGGTTGCCTTGAGCACAATTGACTTTCTGGTTAGGGTTGCATCGACCACTGATTTGGTAGGACTATTTTGGGCATGTAATTATGATATTTGTACTCTCTCTCTAGTGAACTATTGAAGAATAATAAGAATATTTGATCAAAGGGTTTCCCACATTGGGGTTTTTCCCTGGCATCCGCCATGCGTTCTCTTGTCTTGGCTTGTCTTCTGCACATGTCTTAATGTTCTATCTGCATTTACTGTTAATGTGTTTAAGTTAATGTGATTGCTACTGAATATAATTGGAAATTGTCATTGGGATGATAAGGAACATTGAAGTAAATTGTGCTAAAACATACAACATACTATTGTTATCTAAAATTAACATTTTTGGAGAAGAGAGCAGTGTTCTGTCGATTTTCTCTACAAAGAGAATTATGCAGGAACACCCTAAAAATCTTTAGCGAAGTAGATGTTTCCACGAGAACGAGAAATGTACAATAATGAGATATCAAAGTTACTACAATGAAATTTGATTGAGCCTAGTCGAAGTCCTTGGGCATGCCCTACTTTTTACGCTAATAAACATTCAAATAAGAAAGGAGGTAAACCCAGGTTAGCGATAAATTATAGACCCTTGAATGCTATAATGCCAATCATGTATACAGTACCAAGCAAATAAGCCTTATTTTAGAAGACAAGTAATAATAACATCTTTAGCAAATTTGATCTTAAAAGTGGTTTATGGCAGATTGGTATAAAGGCTTGCGATAAGTACACTACTGAGTTTGTTGTTCCACATGGTCAATATCAATGGTGTGTGTTACCTTCAAGAATGCTCCATTTGGGTTCCAAAAAATAATGGAAGACATTTTTAGAGATCACGATTTCATTATTATCTATATTGATGATGTTTTGGTGTGTTCCTATAACTTAAATCAACACAAAATTCATCTCTAACATGTCTATGATAGAATATGCAAGCATGAGATTGTGCTCAACAACATAAAGCTTGAATTTTCCTGTACCAGGATGGAATGTCTTGGCTTGATATTGTTCCAAGGCATAGTTGAGTTGTAACAACATGTTTTGAAAGCACTATCAAAGTTTCGTGATATCATTAATGACAAAAGATAGCTGCAAAGGTTCCTAGGGAGAGACTTAATTACATCATACAATTCTACGAAAGTTAGGCCAAAGATGTTAAAATATTATAGGAAAAACTTAAAGGTGGTGTAGGATGGGCTTCTGGAATGAAAAAAACTATTTAAATAATTAAACAGAAGATTCAAAACTTGCGAAGTCTCACACTCCCTCAACTTGCAATATATCCTTGAAACTAATGCTTCAGATGAAATCTCGGCATGGGTATTATTACAAAATCATACTCAAAGGGAAGATGTATGTATGTATGACCCATGATGTTTCAAGGATGTAAAATTGAGGTATCCATTGTTACTCAAAAGCATGTAGAGTGGGTACTCATTGGAGGATTTTGCATCAAACGAGTGCCCACACCTGAAATTTGAATAAACCTAAAGGGAATGCAATAAAGAAATATAGTTTTTTCTTTTATTTTAAAAATTCAAACTCTTATTTGACTATTTTCCTTGGGAGGCCCATTTTTGACCTCAAAATTCTTCTAATGTATTTTTCAATTTTTAATTTGGGGAAAATTACACACACACACACGCACGCACACACACACACACACACACACACACACACACACACACATATGTTCACAACTTGACTGGGTTTAATGGTTTTTTTGGGATATCCACAAGAAAACAACTTTTATATAGATATTGGTGAATATACATGTTTATGATCTAGAGGTCTGTAAAAAAATTCCTTGTGCCACTCCCTTGCTAATTTGAGCGATTAAATCAGTTCAAGAACACAACATATATTCATTCAAGAATATACATTCATGAAAATACTTTTTGTTAACTTCCAATTCTGTGTGAAACCAGGTTGTAGATGCTTTTGTTGTTGAGAGATTATTGGAGAAACCTATCACGTGTTACTTGAGTGGCAAGGGAGACAAAGAAAAACTCAATGGTATATATGAAACAATCTGTAATCAACAACTTGGAAAAAAGTAATGTGTTGTGTGTTGTAGTGTAGTGTGTTGAACATGGATGATCATTTGGTCATGTTCCACTTCGTCCATAAAGTGAAAGACAACAAAAGTGCTTACAGGTAGCTCAAGTGCTTGTTTGGAAAGTCTTTCAGCTGTGTTGTTTATCTCTCTAAGAATGTGTATGAAGGATAACCATTCAAAAGTGGAAATAACACCTCTGATATCCTATAGATTTGTTGTAAATAAATGTTTTCTATGGAGATATTGTTATCTTCCCAATCAACCACGAACTTTGAGTCACCTAGAATTTGTAGCGATACTTTTTAAAGAGTTGCCACTTCTAGGAGAGTACAAACGGCTATGAACACAACTCAATTGTTTGTGCCTTTTCTTAGGGAATATCGTGCATGAACACATGAAGACTGCACCATTGAAAAAACCCCATGGAATGCTTGGAGTGAGTCGGGGCATTGTTAGAAATAATGGTTTATGGGGTTTTCAATCAATTTTTTACTCATGACACAATTTGACTACTAAGTGTGTAGTGACCTTTGCAGGTATGTCCCTTGAACTGAAAATACTACCATTTATAACCCATTAGAGAAATTTATTAAAATGCAGGGTATTCATTTGAAAATATCAATATCCTTATTGTTTATCTAGGCCTTGCGACTATCCTCCGAATCAGTTCTCGAGCAGTTGCCTTTGATGTTAAGCTCATGAAGGGTGGAGGATGTGACCTACCCTATGTAGGAACAAGAGAGGAAAATTTGAGAGACATTCTCACTTGATGAGTTACAAAGAGGACAATGGCTAGGTCCTTGCCATTCCCTTCTGTTGAGATTTTCCCATGTGAGAGGTTTGTTTGAAAGAGCTAACTAGAGGGTGAGTTTTCTTTTTAGCAGAGAATGCAACCTCCATAGAGAATCCCACCACACTCTTTTTGTGACTCTGAATTGTTGCTTAATTTGAGTTTGATATACCAGTTTAGCTGTGTAGTCCCCATTGTGGGGGTTCCTAGATCAAACTAGTTGGTCTTCTACGTTCTGCCTCAATCAAATGAAATTTGAGGATAAAAGTATTATGTATCTTTTCCATTCTGTAACTTCTTGACATAAGAGAATCATATCATTTTATTTCTTCCATTCTACCACTTCCCATTCTTATGGAGATTGTGCCTTAGCATCTTCTAGAGTGTATACACCTAAGAGGTGCAGGTGATCAATGAGGTTGTTTAACAAAGTGTATTCTTCCCCTGCTCCAAGCCAAGGATCTTGATACAATTTAATTTGTTGGCCGTTTTTGACATGCCAAATTTTCGAGGAGCCTATTAGTGGAAAGGAGAGAACAAGTGCATTCCAAGAGTTTGAGCCTTTAGTGTATTTTCTTAGGAGGCAAAACTAGTATGGGAAAAAGATGTTCGGAAGATATTTGGCTTTGAGGGTTTTCCCCAAAGAGACTAATTATGTGCTAATCTCTAGAAGATTTTTGCTGCAAGTTATTTGCTGAAGATGTGCATGTTTTTGAAACACCAACTCCCTAAGGGTTTTGGCATAACAAGTATTTCCCATTTGAATAGGGGTATGCTTCCAACATGTTTATTTCGTGACCAAGGAAAGTGGAAACATGTTTTCCTAATTTTGGTGAGGATACCCTTTAGAATGTATGAGATTGAGCACTAGTACACCGAAATACTCTCTAGGACAATTTTAATGATAAAAATTCTACCTCCTCTAGAAAGAAGCTTGTTTGCCCAAAAATTTATGTGAGATTTGAACTCTTGAAATAACCAAATCCAGGCTGCAAAGTGTTACACCACATGCTTGAGGAAAAAACCAAGGTATTTAAAGCCATCGTCCAAGGAAGAGAAAGGAAAAGGGAAATTTTGGTTTGGATTTTGGGACACTGAGGAGGGGAGGAGATGAGGAATGAAGCATGATTTGTAGGGGTTAATGTCATGTATGACATGTTGAATTTTGGTAGTTGTGGTCGATATTGTTCACTACAGGTTGACTCTAAAAGGAAAAATAAAAAGAAGGAAATTAAAAATTAAAAATTTGAATTTAAAATTGCATCCAAAGGTACATGTTAGCTCTAATTGTTTAAGTTGGCCCAACAGTAAGGATATGCCCCTTTGGCACCAAAATAACCATATATATTGGGACTCGACCTCCATGATTGAGAGACAATTCCAATGATCATCATCTACTAATGTTTCTGTTCACGCATATGAAGAGTCTAGGCTAAGTTTGAGAGTGCCAAAGTTCTTGTGTCTATGGGAGGGTCAAAGACCAAAAGGAGGCTAAGAGTCTCAGTTTATGAGTAGAAGGGACCTTAACATAATTTTGGCCAGCTGAGATAAGAAAGAGGAAGGTAGTAGCCTGTTCTAAGACCAAGCCTCAAGTTTAGAGGGGGATGAGAAGCTTCATACATTAAGAAGAGAAGATTGAGCTGGATTAGGCCTGTGGAGAGGCTAGCAAGGTAGAGAAAGAGGCTACAGGAAGGTGATTTAAGGAATATTGTTCATTGGAGAAGGGCTAGTCTAGCTCGAGGAGTTACCAGTTTGTCTTATGAAACTCAGATTGTACTTTTGTTGAATTGAAGAATTTCTCCCAAGAAAATATTGTTGAATTTTTCCCTAGTTAGTGCTTTCCCAAGGTAAAATTTTGTGTCTCTTGTGCTTGGCTGTATTTTTATGATTCCATTGTCATTATTGCATTTTTTTTGAGCTTTTATATGTATGATCATTAGAGAAAATTTCAGCCTAAAAGTTCCCATGGAATTTTCATGTAATTTCCAGTCATAATATGTAAACCAAACAAAATCCTTTAAATTTAAAAAATGTACATGTAAATTTTTGGAGAGAAAAGAAGAAAAACTATTTTTAATTGTAATTTTGGCTTACCTCCTTATAGGTTTACTCAAATTTCCAGTATAGACACCCACTGGATGCGGAATTAAATTCCATTTCCAACAAGTGCCCATTATGCATACTTTTGAGAAGACCCACATTGATAAAAATTGAAGATACATTAAAAAACTCTTCAATTTTTATCAATGTGGGTCTGTTCAACACACTTTTTTAATTTATCTTCATTTTGTATCAATGTGGGTCTTTTCAAAAGTATGCATAATGGGCATTCGTTGGGTGTGAAATTTCCGCATCCAATGAGTGTCTACACTTGAAATTTGAGTAAACTTGTAAGGGGATAAGCCAAAAATACAATTAGAAAAAGTATTTTTCTTCTTTTCACTTCAAAATTCATCTCTTATTTTATTATTTTAGCTATTATTTTATTATTTTTCCTTAGGTGGCCACTTTTAGTCTGAAATTTCCTCTAATGTGCTTAATGATATGTGACATAAGATGAATTGGCTAAGACATCATTGGAAAGTAATTATCAGACTAGAAGATCATGAAAAACAACATGGGATTAGAGCAAGGTTAAAGAGTAGCGATGAAAGAGACTTAAAGAAACCAAGTTTGGGAAAGTGTATTCATAGTCTAAAGATCTCAAGCCCTAGTAGAATGACTTGTTGACTTAAACATTTGTATGGAAGCCAAGTCTAGAAGCTCATATGTTGGTAGAAGCCGAGTTTAGAAGAGTCATGTTGAAAGAAGCCTAAGATTTTGTGAGTTCTGGCCTGATCTGAGGCTGAATAAGAGCAAAAAGGCTTGGCTGAGCTCACTATAAGATAGGCTGAGGTTTCCAGAAGAAGGCCAAGGGTCTGTTTATATGAGAAGGTGATGACTGCAGTAAGTTAGGGATATTCCGAGGTTTGGTCGTAGCCTTAGGAGAGGGTTGAGGGCCTTAGTGACCAGCCCAGACAGGTCGAAAGGCCTCAGGAATAAAATAAATCAGGTCGAGGAAGGTTAGAGGATGGATAAAGGGTGAAAAAGAGGCAAGGCGACAGGTTGCCCTAACCCTAGGTTCAGGGACATAAGATAATTAAGGAGGCCGATTGCCTCAAAGACATGAACCAAAGTAGGCCAAGAGTATTCATGAAGGGCCAAGTGCCTCTAGGGATAAGTGATAACTGACTGACCTGTATTAATGATTGCTGTGTCATACCAAGTTAAATAAAATGAATGTTAGGGATGTTGTAGCAACTCATTAATCTGGATAAGGATGCAACAATGGACATCAGAAGTGCTCGTAGGAAAATGTTTTAAGGTCACCACCATACAACCAATGGATATGGAAGATACTACATGTAAATTGTCTTGGCATTTCAAGAGGCCTAACCCAAGGCAAGATAAGGCTTGTTAAAGGGGAATGGACTAAGTGTGATCATACACCTATGCCTAGACCCTTTGACAACTTGAAATATGATATTTCCTTTAGAGATGTTGCATTATATTGCAGAGTATGTGTTCAACAAAAATGTGTTGTTTTGAAGCTACAAAGATCTAATATTCTAGAAATTTAATGCCATGTATTGTCATGAATCATGTATGAATGAGTAAGGGTCCTTGTCAAGTATGCAAAATATGCCTTGCATACGCTGCTAAGGTTATGATTGTATTGAAAAAGATATGTTGTTGGTGCTATGGTACAATTGCTTGATTCTTATTGTTGCTGGAACAAATCAGTAGATGACAGAGTTTTCTTTCAAACATTTGAGATATGATCAATTTTTTTTGATTCAATAAAGTTACTCCAGAGCTGAGAAACCTAGGGTTTGTAAACCATAGAAAAGTCTTGAATGAAGAAGCACTAGGGTTTGTGGATAAATCCTAGAGTTAGAACTAGATTGATGATTCCGTTGAATGAAGAAACCTTATCCCATGCAAGAAAGGAAAGGAAAGCAACATGTCGATGATGAGAATTTATAACTTGATGAGATTGCAGATGGAGTTCAGTGATTTCAACAAGAAGGTAAGGATCAAGAGGGAGTTAACAATTCCCTACAATATTAAGATCAAAATATAAGTAATTTATATCTTTATTCCTTGATTACTACTTTATTTTTGGTCATCCTCTTATCTTTTTATATTTTTCTTGGTTATAATTGTTTCTGCCATGACTTCCCAATTATTTTTGCAGATACATTGTGAAGGCTGCCAAGGCTTTGACAGTGGATGTAAGCTTCAGGAAGAACAAATCAAAGTTTGTGGCAAGAGTATTCTCTCAGGACCGAGTATAAACTCAGGTAGAGTGCTTTGTGCTCAAGAGGGAGAGATTGTATTGACATATAGAACCATGCAATATGATAATGAGAGATCTTAGGTTATAGGGAGAAAACATACCAACAAGTTTGAAGGATGCCATAATGGAGGAAATTGTGCCAAGACCTGCAGTGTAGTCAATGGTGACTTCCAAGTGGATCTACAAGATCAAGCGTACGGTATATGGTAGCATAGAGAATTACAAAGCGATATTCATGGCAAGAGGGTTCTCCCAGAAAGAGGGAGAGGACCATGAAGTGACATTTTCTCAAGTTGCGAGGTACACTTTTATTAGAATTATTATTTCTATTACTTATGTTATGGATTGGAGATTACACTAGATGGATGTAAATACCATTCTCCTCAATGACGTGATTGAGGAATACGTGTACATAGAGATACCTCAGGGCTTTAAGGAACATGAGGGAATCTCATGCTTGCAGATTGAACAAAGTTCTGTACAAGACTTGAGGCATGGATATTTGATGAGGCTTGGTTGATATAGTTATCATATGAATTGTTTTCGATGGAAACAGGCGGACTCACGTGACAAAGACATAAACAATGGAAGGAGGTTTTTCTTCTATGATAGAGGGAGCAATCAAGCCCTGCTTCAATGTCAGAGGGAGTTGAACTTTGAGTTCAAGATGAAGGATTTTGGATGGATACAATACTTCTTGGGACTAGAAGTGTGGCAAAAACCAAGTGAGATCTTCCTTGGTCAAAGGAACCATATTATTACGACCTTTCAAAGATTTGGGATGATGGAAAACTAGTCCATGGCCACTCCCATGGTAATTAATATGAAGAAGTCAAGTAGTAGAGGGAGAAACTAGGATTGCCACAATAGGATCTGTTTAGTGTAAGAGGGAGAACCCATTTTGGGTGGCTGGAAAGTAGCTATGGTAGAACATGTGTTGAGTTACTGACATGGTACAATTGGCTATGGATTGAGATATGTCTAAAATGGTGAAGTACAACTATAGGAATTCACAGATTCCGGATGTTGTTTCAGTTTTGATTCTGATATGATATCCTGGATGAGCAGGAAGCATACATCTATTGCACTCAGTACTGCTCAAGCTAAGCATAATGCAACTTGTTCGGCGAGTTGTGAAGTAGTGTGGCTTTAGAAGCTACTCACAAGATTGTTTGATTGGGTGCATATTATTTATGTACTTTGTCGTTGTTCACAGTGGATCGTACTAGCACGCTGAAAAAATTTCACATAAAACATCTAGTTGAATAGGTTTCTTGAAATTTGGTTGAATAGATTTCAATTTTTTTTTCTTTTTCCCAGAGAGTTAGGGATTCACCCAAACGACAGAATAATAAATAAGAATGTGGCAGGCTATACCAACCTCTCTTTCCTGACATTGCACGTATCGATTAAGAAAATGCATCATGTATGAAAAATAAATATCATTCCTCCTCTTTCTAGTCTTTTCACTACACATTAAATTGCACGTCATGCAGAATGCAAAAGTTTTGCATGCATGCGCGTATATTATATATATATATATATATATATATTTGGTTTTATAAAATATTTATTTTATATAAATCAAATAAACACTGTTTACTTATAAAAGTTGTTTGTATTTAGTTCTATAAGTTGATTTAGTTTTAAAATATGCATTTAAGTAAAAATGTATATTTTAATATCTTTATATTAGAGAATGAAGATGTATGTTGTAAATTTTATATAAATTTATTAGAAATTTTGTATAAATTTGTACGGATTGGATTGATTTTGAATATATAAACTTTATTTTTAATAAAATTTAAATATTAATATTAATTAATATAAAATATATAAGTGACCGGGCATTAACGAGTTTTTACTAAAAATTAAATAACCATTTATAAAAATAATGTTATAAAATAAATTCATTTATTTTTTTGAATATTTTAATTTTATTTTGCTTCAAATGTTTTTATTCCTATTCCACAATGATCACTCGTGTACGAACATGTTCATAATGATCACTCATGTACGAACATGTTCATAAAATCTCTTGCAAGTGGGATGAACTATCATGGCACCTCCTTCTGCATCCGGTGTATCCAACTTCGACATACAAATCTTTGGCGTGATTCTAAAAGTGACATTTTTATTTTTTATATAAAAAAAATTATGAAATTATGAGTGAAATTAAAAACTCCATGGTCATTTTTTTATGTTGTTGCTATCTCAATGAAATTATGAGTGAAATTAAAAACTCTATGGTCATTTTTTTTGATGTTGATCTCAATGAAATTATGAGTGAAATTAAAAACTCTATGGTCATTTTTTTATGTTGATCTCAATGAAATTATGAGTGAAATTAAAAACTCTATGGTCATTTTTTTGATGTTGATTTCAATGAAATTATGAGTGAAATTAAAAACTCTATGGTCATTTTTTTGATGTTGATCTCAATGAAATTATGAGTGAAATTAAAAATTCTATGTTCATTTTTTTAATATTGTCGCTATCTCAATTATTTTGGAAAACATTTTAATAATAATTGAATAAAATCTTTACAAATGTGGCTAATATAAATGTTTTCCCACAAAATTCGAACTTGGGATCTCATGGGCATCGTTATTTCCCTATAAACGAGTTTGCAAGCTCGTGCGTTCAATAATGTATAGGGGCTGCATGTAGTTAATCTTTTCAGAACTAGTCAAAAATGAGCTTTTAGAAAAAAATATGAATAAACAATATATTTCTTGGAGTAATTAGCAAAGATAATTATGCTTTAACAAACATTAAGAAAAAGTACCTCAAATTAAATAGCTCAAATCTTTATAGTATTTTCATGAAAATATGTAGAATTTTAGAATTTCTTTATTATTAATTTGTATTTATATATATATATATTATAGTATAAACTTGTCTTTGTATCTCTTTTACATTATTTATTTTAATTTAATTTTAATTTATTTTTTTATATTTATATCTATTTATCTTTATATATATATAGTTTGTTAAAATTAAATATATCATTATTAATAAATAATATTTTTATTTTTATTATTTTATTATAATAATATTAGTTTTTTATTCACACATAATAAAGTCCATGTTATTTACTTATAACAATTTTAATTTTTATCATAAAATAACGTACTTGTACCATTTCAATTTTCGCTTCAAAATATTGTACTTTATTTATTTTTAGTGGTATTTTTTTTTTGTAAACTTGGTAGATCGCTATTTTTTTTCTATTTTCAAAAAAACTCTTCACAACCATTTAGTGCTGCAGGTGGTTTTCCTGCCCGAAGGAAACCTGGTATCCACTTGTCAACTTTAAATCCTGTCCAAAATTTAAATAAGTCATTGTTATCCATCTAGCAGCATTGTATTGTTTGTCCATTCTACTGATTCTACTTGTCAAAATAAAAATAAGCATACTGATACTATTCATAGTCAAAACCATTTTGAATTCAACTAGTTCACTATGTCATTCCTCATCAGAGGAATTTACTGGTGCTGGTGCCTTTGCACTAGATTCTAGCATCTCGCTTCGCTGCTCAATTCTCCATTTCAGGTCTGTCAGCGTCTGTTCAATTCTACCCAGTGTTAGGCCATTTCTGTATGTCTGGATCTGGATGGCTGCTATCTCTCGTAATAGTTTTGCACGGACCGGGTCCTTTTCTTTGTTCTACTTCTATGCCTCTATTTCTGCTCCCGCTACTTGCTCATGCTCTTGGTGTAGGGTCATGGCCCAAGCCACCACGTTCTTCATAATCCAGTATTGTTGTATGGTTTGTTTGAACAGTGATTGCCTCCCTCGAGTGGTTCCTGGGTCTGTCACCATGCTTTCCCATTCATCCATGGGGATATTTCGGTATTTGAGATTGGCTCTTAAATCTCTCTCCCAGCTCGCAATCTGAGTTCTTAGTTCCGACGGATTTCCTTCCATGTAGGCGTCGATGATTTTCTTCGTTTGTTCCCCATCAGGGTTCCTGCCTCTTCTTTTTTGTTGTTTGCTTGTTCCCTCCTTTGTTCCTCTGTTTCCCTTTTTGGGGGCCATTTTGCTCCCTGTTTGGGTGTTGCTGCCTTGCATCTGGTGAGTTCGGTCTTGGTCAGAGTTCTTCCTCCAGTGTATTGTATTACCTATCACAAATCGATGCATTTATCAGCTTTGTGGTTTAGACCGATTTCAGTTCTCCAATTGCTCTTTTTCTTTCTTTGCTTGTACCTTCTACCTTCTAATTTCCAGCCAGGGTTTGTGTATCATCTACCTTCTTTTTTCCAGGTAGATTGGGTTTTGCGACTGTTAACTTCTTTTTCAGGGTCAGGTTTCTCTTTGGTATTCTTGCCTTAACCCCCCCTTTACAACTTTCATGGCCCTTACATTCCTTTCCCCTCGGTCCCGAGTTTACCTCCTCAAATGGTTTCAAGGTAAACTTCTTTTCCCTCCTTCCCCGGGGTTTCTCTGACAGATTTGCAGGGTTCCTGGTGTAGCTCCTCTCTTCCCCTTTGGGGCACCTTAATTCCGACATTCCTCTAGTCCTTAGGCGTGTCCCTTCCCAGGTTTCTTCCCTAATAGCTACTGACACAATCCCCTCCATTCCTACAAGCTTAGCTCAGATCAAGAGTCTTCATGGTATACTGGAGGAAGAATTTGCAAGTTGGCTCTCTCCCTTTTTGGGTGTTAGCTCATGCCTTCTTTTTCCTATGGATAGGAACTGCCTCTGTTCTGAAGGAATGGAGTCTATAACTAAGGGAATACTGGAGGCTTTTCCTTTGAGATTGTCTATCTTAAACTTGGGGCTAAGCTGAATATCAATCTTCCTGCTATAGAGACTCATTAAGCTTTTGGAATTGGGGTTTAAAAGGGTTACATACCTACTTTCCGGGCGGCTCCTTCCTGCCACTGTCTTCGTCTTCCTTCTGCGAACACCTCTCTTCTCGCCACCTTTCCTCGCTTTTGTCTGCATGCAAAGAGCTGTTTGTGAGGTTACTTTGGTTTTAGTCTCTTTCTTCCAATCCTTGACTCTTACCAGCATCTGGCTGTCTTGGTTACTGACACAGATCCCTTTGAGCATGTCTCGGGATCCTGCCCTCCTGTCCTTTCTCTTGAGGTCCTTCATTAATTACCACCTTCTCCCGGATGCTCTTGCCGTGTCACTTCTGACCTCATTCTACCACTTGGTGTCCTTCCTCTACTCGCCTCGCTGACCTTTGTCCTGCCCTCTTCTATGTTAGTTTGGTTCATACTCCCGGGTTGCGTACCTTCCCTGCGCTGCTCCGTCCACTGCCCGTTCTCATATCATCCCACTTCATTCTCTTCATCTGTCCTATCCTCCAACTGTCCTCTTCCTTCTTCTCGATTTCTCTCCCAAGGTCTCTCTAGATTTCCTCTCCTATTCATGTGCCCTTCCTTATCCTTTTCTAGTAAATGTCTCAGGTCCGACATTTCCTCCTTCTGGCTTAGCTCGGCCTCATTTTCATCCAGCTGTCTTCCCCCATTTATACATCCCTAGTTCGCCAGGCTATCTGCTAGTTCATTACCCTTCCTTCTCACATGGGTGGGGAGGATGTATGCTACCTTTCGCAGTAATTCGCTTATTTCCTCCACTAACCAGGCCGTTCTCCAGCTTCGGCTCATTTTTTCCGCTGGGATTCCATTATGTAGTTGCTTCACGATGTCTATTACTAGTTTCACATCTCCTTCTACCTGCAACTTTTGGTACTTCTCCCTTATGGCAATCTCTAATCCTCTTCTCAACGCATGAAGCTCAACTTTGTTGTTGGTTGCGTTGCCACAATCCATTGCGTAAATTCTGAGTGTCCTTCCTCTATCGTCTCTAAAGACTCTTCCTATCCTTGCCTCTCCTGGGTTACCCTTCGCTGCCCCGTCGAAGTTCAACTTGATGAATCCCTGTTGGGGATTCCTATAATAGTTGCTCTCTTCCACCTCATTATTATGGTTTTTCCCTGTTGTAACTTTTGTCATACTTGACTATAGTTGCAGGCGTGCCATTATTCTTGCCTCTGTCTAGTAAACTTTTGAATCTTCCTCATACCATTTCTCTGTGAGGATGGTTTCCCTTATATTCTGAGTGATTTGGTTCCATATCTCGTCCTTTTCTCTGCCATCTTCTTTGAAAGTTAGGTGATTTCTCTCTTTCCATATGTTCTAGAGAACGAATCCTAATGAGAGTTTCCAAGCTCTATTCAGGATTGTATTTTGGTAAGGTTTGTTCCACCATTTTTTTGTTGTTATTTTGATACTGTTTCTGTCTCTGTCACTAATTTCAAAAATATCCTGATGTTGTCTCCACAGGTTGTTGCTAACTTTGCAGTCGTTAGCTATGTGCTCCATGGTTTCTTCTTGTGCTTGGGAGAGCGCACACCATGAGGGGCCGTGTGTTCCTTTTATTCTTCGCTGGTCCAATGTTAGAGCTCTCCCGTGACTCATAATCCAGGTGAAAAATGCTACCTTCGACCAAGTTTTTGTTTTCCAGATGCTATCCCATTTTTTATCTCTGGGTTTCTGTTATGTTCTTCTTTTAGATAGTATCCTTCGACTATTGTGAACATTCCTTTAATTCTCTTTCCCCATCTGATAGTGTCCGTCCCTGTTTTGGCTACAATTTTCCTTGTTTCCATTTCTTTTTCGTATATTTTCCATTGATTTGTTTCTGGCGTGTCTCGCCAATTTTCCTTTTTTTTCCATCTTCTCCAATATCCATCCCTTTCCAAGCTCCAATAGTTTCTTATTGCACTTCGCTTAGTTTGTGTGGTGAACTGTTGTATCTCTTGGAGTTGAGGTAGTTGATTGAGTTTGTCTCTCTATTGCCATGCCTCTTCCCAGAAGTTTGCTTTGTCCCCCTATCGTATTTCCTAAAAACTGTGTTCTCCTATCAAATCCCTGTTGGCTCTTGCCAAATTCCAGATTGCTGATCCTTTTTTTTTTTTTTTTTCCCATTTGGCTTCTCAACTTGCCTTCTGGAGTCCTGGGCATCTCGTATTTTCTTTCCCATATATTTTTCCATAGGTCTTCTCCTCCTTGTATCCATCACCGCCAAAGCTTTGCTCCCATTACCTGGTTCAGGATATATGGGTCTCTCATTCCTAATCCTCCTTTTGTAAGGGGTTTTATTAGCCACTTCCAAGGTAAAAGCTCCCACTTTTTTATTTTGCTCGTCCCTTGCCATAGGAATTTTTTAAACATATCTACCATTTTTTGACATATTGTTTTGGGTGTAGCTTGGCTAGTTAGTTGATATATTGGCAGGGATTGAAGTACCGATCTGAAGAATATTATATGACTCGGGGTATTGAGGGCTCTAAAAGTCCAGTTTTCCATTTTCTTTTGCAACTTCTTCATTAGGATTCCCCAATTAGAAATTCTGTTTTGCTTATCATTTAACTGTATGCCTAAGTACTTAGTTGGGAATTTTCCGATTCTAAATCCCATGGTTCTTGCAAGGAACACTTGGGAGACATGCTAGGTGTTAAAGAAGTAAATTTCTGATTTTTCTTTGCTTACCTTTGTTCCCGAGGCCCCTGTGAATTCTTTGAGAATTTCCATAATTTTTTTTGCTTCCTTAAGAGTTTCCTGTCCGTATAACATAAAGTCGTCAACAAACTGTTGATGAGTTAGAGGTAGGTCATTTTCCCATAATCTTAATCCCCTCAATTGTTCACTGTTAACTTTTGCTTTTATCAGCCTTCCCAGTCCATCCGCTACGAGTATGAACAAGAATGGTGATAGCGGGTCGCCCTACTTGAGTCCTATGGATGGATTGAAGGCGTCTCTTGGATATCCGTTTACGAGAATTGACATTACTGGCGTAGTGATCATTAACATTACCTAGTTAATCCATCTGTCATCAAAACCGTAAGCCTTAGGTATACATTGTAGGTATCTCCAGCTTAACCTATCATAGGCTTTTACGAGGTCTATTTTAATAATCATTCCTTTAGTTTTCGAATTCTTCAATGAATGAATTGCTTCTTGTGCTACTAGAATACCATCTACTATTTGTCTACCTTTTACGAATCCTGTTTGCTCCGGTGAGATCAGCTTTGATAGTATTGGTTTGAGGCGGTTTACCATGATTGTAGTTAGAATTTTATATATCACATTGCAAAGCGCTATCGGACGGAACCCTTGAGGCTCTTCTGTTTTTTCTGCCTTTGGTATCAGGGCTAGGAAAGTAGTGTTTAAAGCCGGGTGCATTCTTTTAGTGCAGCGGGACTCTTCTACTGCATTTATTATGTCCTGGCTCAAGAAGCTCTACGTGGCTTGAAAGAATTCCGAGGTAAATCCATCTAGCCCTGGTGCTTTGTTCTTTGCCATTCCCTTTACTACCTCTTCCACCTCAGCTTCCTTTATGACTCTTAGGAGGGCCAAATTCTGATCTCTATTTACAATTTTGGGTATGTTTTGGCTGATTTTTTCAATGTCTACCTCCCTGTTGATGTTGGGTTCTGTCAGGATTTCTTTGAAGTGCTGCACTAATAGATTCTCCAGTTCTGCTTTCTGGGTTAACCTGTTGCCTTGCTTGTCTTTTAGGGAGAATATTTTGTTTTGTTGTTGGTGTTGTATCATTGTCTTATGGAATAATTTCATATTCCTCTCTCCTTCCTTTAACCATTGGATTCTGGATTTTTGTTTCCATAATATTTCCTCTTGTTTTCTTCTTTCCTCTATTTTGTTTAGCACCAGTCCTTCTTCTTCAGCTAATTCTTCACTTCTTCCTTCGTCTATGATTTTCTGTTGTATTTTCTCCATTGAAACCTGCAGTTGTTCCTTATCCTTGTGAATATTTCCAAATTCTTCTCTATTCCACTGTTTAATCTTGCCTTTTAGATCTTTTAATATTAGTTGGAGAGTGTGCATTTTGTTTCTTCCTTCCCTCCGGTTCTCATTTTCCTTCCACCAGTTCTTCATTTTTTCTATAAATTCAGGGTCTCTCAGCTAGAATGCCTCAAATTTGAAGGGTCTATTCTAGTTTTGTTGGTTCATTGCAATCTCTAGTTTAATGGGCTAATGGTCTTACCCTAAACACGGAAGGATTGTAGCTTCTTAGAAAATATTGAGGTGTTTTGTTGCAAGAAATCTGTCTAGCCTAGAAGCTATTTGATTGCTCCCTCCTTGTCTGTTATTCCAGGTGTATTTCCCATTTATAGTTGGAATGTCTATCATTTTCGGTTCCGCCTGTAAGTCTCTGAATTTCTCCATTTCTTGTTCTTCTCTTTGCAATCCACCTTTCTTTTCATCTTTTGCTATTGTCATGTTGAAGTCCCCTGCTATCAACCACAATTTTTATTTATGTAGGTTACCTAATTGTTGGAGCTGATGGAGGAATCTTTCTTTTTTCCATTGGAATATGTAGTCCATAAACTGCCAAGACTAGAAACCAGTCACTATTTCCTATTAATCGGAACTTCCCTGTGAGGATCTTTTTCATTCCTATCCAATATTCAGTTGTGATTTCTGTTGGGTTCCATAAGATCGCAATACCTCCCGCACTTCCATTCACATCTATGGTCATGCATTCATATTTTGGTTTGATTTTGTTCAGGATCTCCTCCATTTTCCTCCCTGGGATTTTTGTTTCCTATAGCAACATTATTTGGGGTCTTTCTCTTCTTAGCCTTTCCGCTAAGTGTCTCTGTTTGCCTTTACTGTTCAGGCCCCTTATATTCCAGGATGTGACTATCATGAGGTGGTTGGGTTGTTTTGGTGAAATACCGCTAATAGTGGAACTACTCGTCCAGTATTCACTAGCATTTCACCCATGAGTTGTATCGATCCCTGTATATTTCTTCTACCTCTTTTTTTCCCTCCTTTTGTTTTGCTTTGAAGGTCCTGAGAATTGTCCTGTTGGAGGCCTAATTGTTCTACCATTCCCAACTTTCCTTTGCCCTTTTTTTCTTGGTATTGTTGGAAGGTATCTCGATATAGTTTTTTCTACTCTTCTGGGATGAATCTTTCATCCAGGTGTTTCCATTCTTCTAAGAGTTTTCGTAATACTTCTTCTTCAGAACTTAATTCTTCTCCTCTATTTGTATCAATTTTCATTATTTCATTTTCCGCTTTCTCCTCTGTTTCCTTGTCATCCTTGCTTGATGGTTCGCCTTGAGCTTTCCGCTTGATGTGTGATGTACCTTGGCTTGTGTTGTGTTATTTTTCTTTTTCTCCTTGGTAATCCATTGTTTGAGCCTCACTTTCTTCCTCTTCTTTTTGAAGGATTTCAATGCTATTTTTATAGCTTGTTTTGTTTTGTTGTTCTTTCATTGTTTCTTTGGGGTTTTCCTTTGTGTGTCTTCTTTTATTTTTTACCTCCTGAAACCCTTCCTTGTCTTCTTGATTTTTCCTCTGCGATTTGTTTCTTCTCTCCTCTTCTTTGATGTTGAGCGGGAATTCCTTGAATAGGTGGCCATACTCATGGCATCTTCTACATTTGAACAGAATGTGCTCATAATCCAGGGTTTGTTGCCATACTTCTTCATGATATTCTAACTCTACTGTGTCTAGGATCGGGTCAGCTATGTTCATGTAGACATAGATTCTTGAGTATGAGGTATATCTTCCATTTTTTGTAGTTTCTGCTATTTTAACGAATCTTCCTATAGTGTTTCCTGTTCTTTCTAGGATTTCTGGATCCTAGAAGTCCATTGGGAGTCCAAATAGTCTTATCCATACGCTGCTAGGAATTTTTCCTTATCTAGGTTATAGCATTCTTCCCAATATCTCATAAACAATCCCGCATTATAATGGAAATATGGACCATTTTCAAACACTTTTTCTTTATCTTTCAAGTTCGAGAAAATTACCATAAAAAATCCTCGTGCTCCCAGCTTCAGTTCAATGTGGCCTCGGGGTTGCAACTTTTGCTGGATCCATCTAGTGAGGTCCTTTTCTGCCGGCCATACTCTGATGAATTTGCATATGAGTGCATGGTCTTTCATGTAGCTTATGTAGCGCTCCAGTTTATTCATTGGGATGATAAATCTTGGTTTCTTCGCAACACATGGTAAACACCTTCCTCTGATGCCGGCCTGCCATCGAGCTCCCAGGACAGGACTCGGTTCTTGTTTCTTCCTCCTGGTTGCAGTTTTCCTGTCCTTCCCCTGCCACTGCATCTTGATAGGAGGGGATCTCTCCCCTCCTCCCTTCCTTTATCATTGTTGTTAGTTCTCGGTATCAGTGTCTGTCGCCAACTGTATCTCTTGCTACTTTTTTTGCGCCGCCTAGCTCATGGCCAACATATAATATCATATTTTTAGTGGTAATTTTAATTTTGGTTTAAGTAAATGTAATTTAAATTTAAAAAAGATATTAAAATGTCATATTATTAAATTTCCTAATTCAATCATATTTAAACTAAGCAAGACTAGTTGTAGCCCTTGTAAATGTAGAAACTGGTTCTAGTTTGTCATTGTTGGTCTTTAATATATTATAATAAAATTGTGTTATAGTCAACTAAAACCAATTTACAAAGGGGATTTCTTTTGACAAGAGTTCAAAGGAATAGATTATGTTAAATCAATTTATCTAGAAAGAATTTACAAATCATCACCAATAAAAAAGATACTATTTTTTATATAAATAATTTCTTTATTTTTCAATGATTAAAAGGTTCAAGTATAACTTCTAAAAATATAAGTCCAAATCATTCTTAATATTTTTCCAAAATATTGAAAATTTTCACTAAGTAGAAAGATGCTCAACCATTATTCATACAAATTCTCATTTGAGTAAAATCTTTCACAAAAATATATTGTTTTATCACTACAGGGATGAATCTCTTTCTCTCTCTTCATGTATGTCTTAATTGTTTTTGACTTTAGTTTAACTACATTTAAACAAAGTGAGAATGTATCCCTTGTTCAAATGTGTTAGTTCATACTTTTCAAAGTTCAATAATTAAACTAAGTGGCAGGGAACGCTAGCTATGTGGCCTTGTTATACTATTGTATTATATTAATTTATTGTTCTTATTTACATCCTTTTTATGCCTACTTTTATTATATTACTTATGCAAACATTACAACAATGATCAATTCTTGTGAAAGGCTAGATGTGGTTCCTAAGTTCATGAAATCGGATTCTGTATCATACAAAGTAGATTCAAAAGTAATAAAAGAATCGTCTAAAATGACAATTTCATTTGAATTTTGAATTGCAATTTAATAGGAATTCAGGTCTTTGTTTTTAAGGTTGAAATAAACATAATTCAAATACTATCGTTAGTTTTGCAGCTCTAGTCCCCCAACTCCAAGGTCTAATGGGGGAAACCATAATTCATAAGCTTTGCTGACCTAATGGAGATTGAAGTAAATGGAAGATAAAGGATGTACAATTGGTCTAAATCCTATTACCTAGTTAATAGGTCTTCTGGGTTTTGCAACAAAACTTACTATCCCATCTTAGTTAAGAGGATTGGTTTGTGGTGACATATAAACTCCAATGTACTGTGATCCTTATTTTAATTGAGCCTGTTACGAGGGTGTGGTGGCTCCTACTAAGATAAATATTGATTACTTGTGGAGTGAGTATGCATGATTTATGAGCCTTCCCTTCTCCTCCTTTGTGTGTTGTGTGGCTAATTTAAAAAAGAAAGAAAGAAAATTCATTGGCAATACTCTGTGATACTCTTTCACATGTTTTCCTACATGCACATTAAAAATAAGTGGAATATGCTCGACAATTGTGAGTCTACACAATGGAATAGTTTATACCATATAAAAAAACTCCTATCATATCATGAATCACAACCACTGCAACAACTTGGGGTTTTCATAGCTCAAAAAATAAAATAGTTTCATGACTTGTAGCCTTTCTTTGGCTTGTGGTTGTTATTTATATGATGCTCATAATAGTTGCAAGTCTTACTGCATTGGAATATCCCGATATTAAAATTTGTTACACATCAAATACTCTTGTAAGGCCTAATGTACAAAAATTCACTGTTAACCTAGGGCTTTGACAATTGAGACAACTATGCGCCAGTTAGGCTTAAAAAAAATCCTCAACGACAGTGTACCCTATATACACCCAATAGATCTTTAATTTCAATTTAAAATTTATAATAAAAAATAGTGAAGCACACATTAGACATCAAAGCATCTGACATAGAATTACCCAAAACAACGCCAAAGAAAGAGCTAAACCTTGAGTTGTGTTACTCATATAAAAAAACAAGAATACAAATACAAGGGGAATGAAAAGAACCATAGGGTTTCCAACCTCTGCCATTTAAGTGATTTCCAGAAAAATTTGACATGGGTTCAATCTCCTATTGCAAAAAATGGGAGCAGAAACCCTTGTAAAGCCCTGGAGAGCTCCACGATTTGAAGCAAATGCAAAGTTCAAGTGAAAAGGACTATATCTTCAAAAATCATGGCTATACCACTTCAAATCAAAGTCCTGAGTTGTTGTTGTTGGTGTTTTAGACAATGTGATATTTGGGTAGCATATGATGAACATTATTTATTCAATAATGTTAACATTAACTAAAAGAAACACGTGCTGCGATAAATGCCACCTATTGGAAAATTCAATGTGGCAGTTTATTACTTCAATTTTCCTTTACCTTAATATTTACTTGTGTTAGTTTTCTTGTGTTCTTTATTTAGATATTTTCATCAAACAAATATCACGAACAGAAACAATAACAATAGAGGACACAAAAATTAGGCTCTTATCTTGGTAAAAACCCCTCCAAGGGAAAAACCCAAAAAAATATTCTCTTCTTATAGGATCTACTTCTAATGAGACAAGAAGGATACAAACCCTAGACCAAGTCCTCCTCCAAGTACCAAGTCATCCCTTCTAACAAGTCCTTCCTTGATTTAGCACCAACCAACTTCAAACTGCAACTTTGACCTCCCAGCTTCAGTAATATTTCTTCGACCTGCAACTTTGACCTTGTTGTCACTGTAGAAACCCTAATCCAACCTCTTCTTGAGACCTTCCTTGAGCACACTACAAGGAAAATAATTTCTAGCGAAGGTTATAATGGAGGTTTTTAGTGTTACAAAATTAGCAACAATTGACAAAAAAACATCTATTTGGGTTAGCATATGTTTTAGCAGAGGTGTTAACAAAACTTCATCATAATTGAAAAAATATGGGCGATCGGAGGTTGTAGAAGATGTTTTTATTTATTTTTATTTGTTTATCATTATTATTATTATTTATTATTTATTTATTTTTTCAGTGCACTTAATGGAACAAGTAGCACTAGTGCGCTACATATATAAAAGCACCAAGCAACATACATAACTAAAAGCATCGAAGCGTTGATTGCAAAGAATACCGATGCGTAATATAGACTGCACTAGTGCTAAGAGATAAAAAGGCCTCAGGGCATTCTTTTAAGGAATGACACCGATTCATGCAAAAAATAATAACTGTGCCAATGCTTTTTTTTTAAAACTTGCAGTGTCGATGCGCGTCGTTTGACAAAACAACCCAGTGAGTTAGTTATACAAAAGGAATGGTGCTGTTAGTTTTCATAATGTACTGGGATGGAAATAATATTTTGTAGGATCGGGGAGTTAGTTATATGAAAGCATTGGTGAGTTAAGAATTACAATACACTGGGGTGTTAATCTCAAACAGAGCTAGTGCTTGAAGAGATAAATGCATCAATGCTCTTGTTTTCTTAAAAGGCACCAGACATGCAAACATATGTCATCACAATGCTTTTATATAAAATAACGCACCGCTGCATTTTTATGTTATAGACACATTGTTTTTTTGAATGAGATTTTTTTTTTTTTTTGGAAACATCGACCTATGACAATGCAATTATTGTAATTCTTAAAATTCATTATTCATAAAAAAATCAACTTATATCTTATAACAATATTCATATAAATTAAAATTTGATTAGTGCATTTATATACGATGTTTGGATTAATTTACTATATTATCAGATTTCACATCTCTTCATTATAATATTTAATCATCCACATATTTAGTTAGTGGTGTAAGATTTCATAACGACTTTAGATAACACAATAGAATAAATTAAAATGTATTTTATTATATATCAATAAGAGGTTCTTTTCCATACATAATGGGATTGTTATTGGTAACCCCTTGTCTTTCAATTGGGACGCTATTTCCATTCCATTAAGCAAAATGTATGATTTTCACAGACAATTATTTCAAAAAAATACAACAGGTTGCATTCATATCCAAATCGATCATCATTTTTCACTAGAATTATTGTCAGTGCTCGAGCTAATTTCATGATTTGGGTTATTTGGAGGATTGTTTTGTTGATTGCATCGATTATTTTCGTCTTCTTGATCTTGCAGTTCCATATGAAAACATAAAAATAAAGTGTAATGAGTTTATCTACATTGGTGAGAATAATGAAAATTGAAATAAATAATATACATAAATGTAAATCGAATAACAATGTACCATAGTAAGAAGTGACTCATAAACTGTGCACATGGTTTCAAAACTAAGTCTCATGCCTTGTTGCAACAAGTCTTCTGCTGGCGTAGTTCCATATTTTGTTTCTTGCATGTTTTAAAACCCATTATAAATCATAGATTTAATATAAAGGATTTTTTTGTTCTATTAATTATTAACTCAGAGAAGTAAAACATAAATACTTACAAATTCCACAATTTTTTTTTGATATGCCAACATATACTCACAACCCTTATTTAACCCAGTGCTCAATTCTTTTGATGTCTCTTATTTGTATGTTAGCACCTATTTGATGTAAAAATTTCTACAAATCTAGCTCTGATACCATGTAGAAATTGCTTGTAGATTCAAATTGTAGATGGTAATATGTTAAAACAATTGACTTGAATCTACTCTACTCATCAACGGAAACAATAAACGGTCAATAAAACCACGAAGCATATAAGAGAAATAATTCAATCACACATAACACAATGATTTTCTAGAGAAAGTCACAGCTAAAAATCTCTGCTATCTATATATTGCATTACTCAAAGAATCTGGATGAATACAATATGCTTTGCTCAACCTTGATTTCAACCTGCACAAGTACTTTTTGTATCCTCTACCTGACTCACTACCTTTGGCCAATACTTGGCCAAATTTCCAAGCCTCCAAGCTCCCAATTCCTTGCACTCACAAGCTACATGCACAAACTTGTTCTTCCTATTTTTTGGTCTCACCAAATCGTGCTCACCAAAACAATAGGAAGCACAAGTTTGTGCGTGGAGCTTCTAAGTGCAAAGAATTAGGAGCTTGTAGGCTTGGAAATTTGGCTAAGTATTGGCCAAAGGCAGTTAGTCAGGCAGAGCATAGAAAATACTTGTGCAAGTTGAGATCAAGGTTTAGCAGAGCATATTGTATTCATCAAGATTCTTTGACTAATGCAATATACAAATAGAAGGGGTTTTTAGCTATGGCTTTCCCTAGAAAATCATTGTATGATGTGTGATTCAATTCTTTCTCTTATATGCTTCGTGATTTTATCGATCATTTATTGTTTTGTTGATGAGTAGAGTAGATTCAAGTCAATTGTTTTAGCATACTGCAATCTGTAGTTTGAATCTACAAGCAATTTCTACATGGTATCAGAGTTAGATTTGTAGAAATTTCTACATTTGAAGACATTCAATGATGGTTTCAATAAAACAATTTAAAATATACAAAAATGAAACCTTGAGTTGTTATAAGGAAATATTCACAATTACTCACAAACTTTGAAATCAACTCTTTTTTACTTGTTGTCCTGTTTTATGTGCTAAATGAGTTCCATCTTGTTTTTTTTTCGCAAGAAAATACTTGAAAATTATTATTTAATGCTAATTTATTTTTTGATATGTACAAAGTCAGTCATGATTACATACATTTTTTGTTGAGATGGCCCATCCCGTGATGCAATTATGTCCATTTCTTTGACTATCTCCTTATACACTTTTTTGGACATTCCTACTGACATGTTTTGCATATTAGCGCGTTGATTATTTGAGATTTTCATAATCTTTCTAAAAAAAGTAATAAACTATTTTTATAATGATATATGAAATATATAAATAACAAAATCAATATTAATAAATGAGTGGTTTATAGTAATATATACATACAATTCCAGAAAATCATTTTATACAATTAAGAATATTACCTTTTGAATGATTCTTTTGTTGTTGTTGTATGTTTTTGCTATTGCAAGTCTGACATGTCTCATTGACCATTGCTTTGGGAACACTTCCTGTAGACTAGATATAAGCTGATGCTTAGAATCATTTGATTTATTTTTGTATTATAAGGGGAAAGTATGTCTACATGTTCATTCCACTAGATCCCTCATAGTTTTATAAAACTCTAGTCCCCTTCATTAACCTCCAGCACCAATCCAGATGAGCTAATGACCAATTCATCGTCATTTACATGTTCTATAATTTTTCTTTTCTTAGAACAAAATTTATCTTTTCCTTCATTGTTTCTCCCTGTAGAACATTAAATATATATGAATTAATAGATTTTTTGAAACATGTTATCTAATATTCTTAAGTATATTATTAATTGAAAAAAAACTCATATTGAATACTATTTTTTCATTCCTCTGATTCATCAGTCTGCAATTTTTCTATGAGGGTTTTATGCTCTTCTACACTTAGATTAGAAATATTCTTATCGACCTTGTTCATTTTGTGGCTCTGTATGACACACACCAACTAATACATATTATTTAAACTTACATATAGTTCAAATATATTAATCTTGTAAATAATCTACAAAGAACTTGCCTTCTATGTTTTTTTTGATGTGCTATCATTGTGTCAATCAATATTTTTGTTATTCGAGACTTTATGAGACATTTTTTTATCAATATACAACCTATAGCATTCAATATAGAAGCCATTAAATATATTTTACAAATAAATCAACAATTTTAAGCCAAAAATGCTCTTGTAACCAGTGCATTTATCTGAATAAATGCATTGGTGTGTTTAGAACATTAAATGCACTAGGCATTTAATTTTTCAACACTGTCATGGAAAATTCAATTTTAAAATTAATTTTAAATTATTACGGTGTGATTTGTAAGGATAAACACACCGAAATGATTTAATGGTGTTATTTGGAAGAGGCGCACTGATGCGTTATATTAGATTGAGAGCACCGATTAAGAGACTAAAAAAAATTAGAGAGTGTTATAATATACCCATGCATTGTATTACAAAGGGAGCATTGGTGCGTTATATTACAAAGGGCACACCACAGAACATATAGCCATTTTTATAAAAAACAGAGAGGGCCGACAGGGTTTGGATCTAATTCAATAATTGGTTCCCCTAATTTACATGTCAAATGCCTTATATATAGTAAGTACATAAACTCATTAAATCTAAAATGCGTAAATTGAAAAACCCTAATTGTGAAGTGGTAGAGGAAGTTAAACCCTAACGTGAAATTTTGCAGGAAGAAGCAAGGGTTTAAGGTAACCATTGGATTTTTATTTTTTGTCTGAATTTTAATTTAATTTAAATAGTAAAGAAGATCGTAAAAAAATTACTAGTAAAATCTATGGTAATTTTTATTTTTTATTTTTTCTGAAATGTGAATAAATCTAACTAAAATTGTAAAATATTTTAACAGTAAAATTTAAGATTTTTTCTATCCAGAATTTTGAGTGAATCACCATACCTTGGTGGATCCAAATTTTTTTACAACTCCACAGTGCTCTCAATATGTTTCTCTTGCAAATGATCTCTCTTTTAATTAAACACTAACATAAATTGTAATTTTTTTTTATTAGTAAAATAAACAATAAAATATAAATTTTTTACTATGTAGGTTTTTGAGTGAATAACCATACCTTTTAGCTTATGATCTTATGAATGGTTCTTCTGCTCCAAAGTATTCTTTCGCTGCATAGTGCTCTTGATATGTCTTTCTTTCAAATCACCCATTTGAAATTTTGGGTAAAATAAGGAAATGGTGAATAACTACTTATTAAAAGACTATGAAATTAGATTTCGAAAAATCAATGGCCACTCGTTTTTGAATTTAAAAAAAGAAAAATAAAAGCGTTTTTTTTTTTTTTTCAATTTCTCCGCACATCAATGCGATCGATAATCAAGTGCACTGGTGCATTTATAAAAAAATCACACTGACATTGTCGGGGCCCTAAATTTTTCAACGCATTGACATGATACATTTTTTATTTTGTTTTGTTTTGTTTTTTTTTTTTTAAATTTTCGAAATCCCAAAACAATGCGATTAATTTTTTTAATGCAACAATGTGACTTCTATTTGAAAACGCCAGTGCTCTAATTGTTATAAGAGCACCGAATTGGTTGAATTCATTTTTATTTTTTAAAATTGGCAAACAAGTACATAGCGGTGCTGTTTTTTATTGAAACACGTCGGTGCATTTTATTTATTTATTTTTATTTTTTTCTCGGAATGCTCAAAATTGGTGCGAGTATTATTTGAACACCCCGGTGCTGTTAAATTTTAAACGCATCGTTGTGGTTTGTTCTGATAAGCGCACCGATTGGGTTTAAAAACTATTTGAAATTTTAATTTCACGTAAAATGACATATTAATCTCTAGTTATCCATTATGATGCATCCAAATGAATTACATTAGTTCATAGTATACATTTTCCACTTAAAGTCGCTTTATTCTTAAAAAATGGTTTGAAAACTATATTGAAATCCAGATTGTGGTTATATGGTTGTCGAGATTAGTTTTGGATATGCACACAAAATTTTGTTTATGTTTTTTCTCAAATGTAGGGACAAAATCTCAATAATATCAAATGGCCATTTCTTTAAATTGCAGCTCGTTCCATATTGATGATCGTCCTTCACAAAGTTCTCCCTTTCCATCTCCAGTAAGTTCAAATTATATATATATTTCAATTATCTAACTGAATTTATTATTTTTAATCAATGTCAATTTACTAAAAATGTATCCAAATTTGCAGGAATCTGATTTAGAATCGAGTTTAGAAGCACAAAATATTACTCCATATTTTCAAAAACGTTGAAAGCTCTTATTAGGAGCAACATATTGAAAGCAGTGGTTAGATGAAAATGGATATCCTCTTTACCCTGCCAATTGGAACATGGCATCTTCTAGCCGCAATCCTGGATCAACGATGGTAATAATTTTTTGGTTTATTGTAACTTCAACAAACCAATTGCACTGATGTGCGTACTAATATCATCAATATTGTATCAATGACGTTCAATATTTTTTGAAATTAGGATTCTAGTGATGATGAACGACCCAACTACCATCTTCCAGAGCACTCCACTACAATGTCATCTCGAGAGAAGGCTACATTAAGAGAACGAATAAGAGAGGAAGCATACAAAGAATGGTTGAATCAACCACCTATTCAATTCCCATTAAGTCCAGATTCACCAATTAGAAATGATTGCAACAATAATAGTTCTTCATCACAAGTTGGAAATGGAGGCAATCAAATGGAGGTTGGTATGGATGATTACTTATGGGATACAACTGCCATGGAGACAATTTTGTTAGATGCATTCCAGAGCAATGAGCTAGGGGATGATGCCCATATCACTCATACCTTATTCAAAAGCTTGAAATCTGCTTCCACCACCCCTCTTTTTATTGAGAAATCTAGGAGCAACAAGTGTAGATGATTTCTCTTACTTTGATAGTTGCTTGTGATGAATTTTTACTTCAATCTATTAACTTTCTTCTTTCAATTGATTACTATTAGTATTCTCTTAATAAAAAAACTACCAAACCATAAATAACAATAAGACAAAGGACATAAGGTGTAGGTGATCAACCAAGGTCAAAATCTCTCCAACTTGAGAGGAAAGCCCACCAGAATTCTTTCTCTATTGATAGACCTTCAATTGAAAAATTCCAAGACCTTTGACCCTTAACCAAGATCCTCCAAGAATAAGTCAAGCCTTGCTTCCATCAACTTATTCAAAACTGACTTCCAACAAATTCTCCTGTAATTTCGACCTCCACAACAGATTCTTATGAAATTTTGACTTGTCCAACAAATTATTTTGCAACTTCGACCTGTCCAGCAGATTCTTCTACAACTTCAACTTGTCGAACAAAATGTTCTGCAAAAACCCTAACCCTTGCATGTGTGATAAATGTTGTTGTATTCTTTCTCCTTTATTCTTTGCTAGGGTGGATTCTCTCTCCTAGAGAATTCAACTTCCAAATAGATTTGCTTGATCTCCTATCTTCACTTATGCAATTCGTCTTCATCTACTAAAATAGGAAGCCTAATTTATTCACACATGTGGAAAGTGTTAGCCAAGAAACAATTCCAAAAACTTGATTTTCTCTTCCTCCTTCATCCTTTTCTTCTTCGCACTTCTTTTCTTTCTTGTGATCGAACTTGAGTGTGTTTAGTGTGTCCTCCAAGTGAGGTCGAGATCTCCTATTATAGTCTTCTCACTATGTCCAATTGCTCCTTTAAGGCCGACTTGTCCATGAGTGTAAGCCGACTTGAACATTGCATCATGACGAGATATTGGAGGGTATTTTGACTCAAATAAAATTTATTTTACAATATGTAACATGCCAAAATGGGTATTCAATACATGACAATAATTTTCCTGACTTGTAGACTCAATGACAAGCCCTAGAAGCTCTCAAATGGAGGTTGACCCATAAAATAAATTTCCTTGAGCATGAAACCCATGCCTCAAGAATAAAAACTAAATTTATTTTTATCATTACATCAAATACATAAAATCATGATTACATATGTTATTATAAAGACCATAGTTAGTTACATATTTCAACACTCCCTCTTAATTATGGAGGTATTCATAATCCATACAAGGTACTTGGACATTTTCAATTTGAAGAATTCTCATAAGAAGAGTCGGATTCGTAACCCATGTTTTAGCATCATGTCAACCATCATTGTCACATAATAAGGCTTTGAATAACATCTCCATCTCTCCATAAGATCATAGCACAATGAGGGCAAGACCAATGACTTATAAACACCATCATCATTGTCTCTCAAGGAACATACCCCACCCGGGTGTTCACAGGGTATGTCCTTCTAGGAATATTCTTATTTTGGATTCCTAGTCCTCAAAGGGTATAAGATGTCAAATTCTTATCCAATCCTCCATTCTTTCTTCCCAAGTGAAAATAAGAATGATGTGCCTATCTCTCCCTACCAACTAGGGAGGATATACCCATTTTAACGAAGGAATGTACCCAATCCCGTAAAAGGAATGTACCCAATCTCGTTCTCAACCAAGGACTTATCCAAACTCTCTCTTAGCTAGGGAATTACTTCCAAGTTCCTTCTTAACCAAAAAATTTCTTCTAGGCTCCCTCTTACCTAGGGAACTGTTTCCAGCAACGACTATATTTTCTTTGGTGGAGATCATGGGACCTTTAGCTGCTTGTATAGCTCCTCCATTTGATGTCATGAATTTTATTTTCATATCTATGGAGCCTTAATCTTGTAGGGCATTAGGCATATATCACTTTCCTCAAGTCAGTCATGTCATCCTTCCGCTTGTCTGAAAGTGGTCTTCTAGTCCATATATGGCTTTCCTTCATACAACTACCTCTTCCACGTCATGTTTCCTTCAGGATATTCCATATAATCACATGAGTGCTAGTTGTAGATAACATCTACATCTCTCTTTAGGTATATTTTTATCAACCAATCAAAATTTTGTTAAAAAAAATGAACATCAATTCAAAATTACCTTTTGTGATGGCCCTTCATCATGACATCTTCTTGTTGCAAAACCAACATCATGCATACATATTGACACATATCAAAGATATTAAAGGGTGTTATTTCTTTCGAGACTTTCCCAAAGTATTCATATCTTTCCCATGGAGATATCATGACTAATTTATTCTAGTCATTAGATGCTGATTTCCTTTTCCATGTCACAATAGTTGCATATTTCATGATCTCTTCTTTCTCTCTTCACATATTGCTTCCCAGGAATTTCCATTCATAGTTCCTTCATTTTTTCAACCACCTCATATTCCATATGAGGACATATTATGTTGATTTCATCTAGTCAATATGTGAACCATGCCGTCATGAATTATTGAAAGATATCCCTTTTCTTTGATCATACTCATGAGGTAGAGTATTCACCCATGCCATCTGCAAATACATAATGACATGAATTTGTCAAACATATGCATACATACCTCTTTTCTTCTTTTGGTCATCTAGACTTCATTCAACAACTTCTTTCCTTTGATTGAAAGTACTTCAACCATCTCAACGTGCTGCATTTCTTCAACATCATACCATCATTCGTTCAAACAATGAATCACATCTAAAGTGGAATTCTTAGCGAGACATTTGCTTCTTCCAAGAGTTGAACCTTCTAATGAAGGTTCCAATGGAGGATCTTAATTATCCTTATCCTGCAAATGCTCCTTTCCAATGATGTATGGTGAGTTCTATACTAGATGGCTTTATTCTATCCATAAGTACTACTTATGCTTCCAATGAGGTTACCAAGATCTACTTCCTTCTAATGATGACCACCATAGAATTCTACTTCAACTATATTTCAAGCTTCTTATGATGATGTCATGCACTCTTTCTTACATCGTATGCCCTTATAATTCCATCTCCTAAAATGATGCATCCTATCATGCTTATAGAGTTTCCTACCATGATAAATTTACAAAAACAGAAAAGAACTTAGTGGAGAAGATTATCTCAATCATAGTAGACATCTTTCACTTCCTACTCTTTTGATTTATTCTTTTAAGCTTCTTCCAGTTCTTTAGTGATATGAGTTTCTTCCCTTCCTCTTTTTTTGTTGTCCTTATTAAGTTTGGGACAATATCTCTTGTAGTCCCCATATTCTTGACAACCATAGTATTGGACCTTGGCCATATTGTTATTCTTTTTCTAAGGACCAAACTTCCCAAACTTTTCTTTTGCTCTTAGCCATGGAAACAAATGCTTGTGTTTATTTGTTTGATCCTACATCGTTTTTTTCTTTTAGCCTGGTTTCTTCAATTTTTCATAGTGACCAGAGTTCATTGAATGGGGTAGATTCCTTCTTTCCATATATGCTTGATGTAATGTTTCCCCATTCCTCTAGTAGTGAATTGAGAACTATGGTAGTAATTTCCTTATCAAACATTATTTCTCCCAACTCTTGTAGTTGGTCTCTAATTTATGACACCCTCATAAAGTATGAGGCAATTGCTTCTTCTTTTGATATCTTCATCTTGTAGAGTTATTTTCTTAATGAGATCACTTCTCCTACAGTGGTTACAGAGAAAAATTCTACAAGTTTGTCATATATTTCTTTAGATGTTTCCAATTTTGATACATGAGGAATGAGGGGATCTTTGATGGATTCTATGAGAATTATTTGATCCCTTACTTCCCATCTCATGTACTTTGCAAGAGCTTGAGATTCTTCCTTTGGAGGTTTAGTGATTGAGCCCTTAACATGTTCCACAAATTCATTTTATATGAGGATCAAATATGCTCTCTTCTTCCATCCAAGAATGTTTGATGCCCCAAACAACTTGTTGCTTTCCTTGCAAAAATTCATTTTGATAGATTTATATGTGGAAATAAATATACTTACTTTTGAATATACTACTTGATGACAATATCTTCAACTTGCTACCTTATTGATTTTTATGATGATATTGATAATGGAGGATGACTTCTTGATGAAGATGTCTTCCTTCAAAAAATTATCCTTGACTCAAGGAGAGGGAGATCAACTTGAATTCTTGATGATGATGATAACACCTCTCCTCTTTCTTGCCTTGGATGTGTAGAATTCAAGATGCTTCAGTTTGAGTTTCTTCTTAATTTGAGTAGAGGCAGGGTATTTTGAGGTCTCCTTCTTCTTGATGTGATGGTTGAGCAAGGTTCCCAAGAATGCTTGAAGTGTAGAGTGCTTATTTTAATGAACTCGGGTTTTTGCGCTCTTCTTTAGAAACTTCCTTCTTGATGATTGATGCTCTTGATGATATTTTAATGTTTCGGCCCTTGAGTGTCCTTCTTTAAGCTTCCCTTCATTGACTTGTCACCTTAGCTCTGATACCATGTTGAGAAATCTAGGGGCAATAAGTGATTTCTCTTACTTTGATAGCTGCCTGTGATAAATTTTTACTTAATTAAATTTATTATTTCACTTGATTATTATTAGTATTCTCTTCATCAAACAACTACCAAACCATAAAGAACAATAAGATAAAGGAAACAAGATGTAGGCGATTAGCTAGGGCCAAAACCTCTCCAACTTGAGAGGAATATCCACCAAAATTCTTTCTCTTCTTATAAGCCTTCAATTGAAAAATTCTAAGATCTTTGACCCTTGAACAAGACCCTCCAATACCAAGTCAAACCTTTCTTCCAACAACTTAAGAAAAATTGACTTCGAACAAATTCTCTTGTAATTTTGACCTCCTGAATAGATTCTTCTACAATTTCAACCTGTCCAACAAATTTTTCTGCAACTTTGACCTGTCTAGCAGATTCTTTTGCAACTTTGATCCGCCCAACAAAATCTTCTGCAGAAACCCTAACCCTTGTACGTGTGATAAATGTTGGTGTATTCTTTCTCCTTTATTCTTCGCTTGGGTGGACTCTCTCTTCTAGATAATTCAAATTCCAAACAGCTCTGCTTGATGACCTATCTTCACTTCCGCAATTCGGCTTCTTCTGCTGTAATAGGAGCCCTAATTTATTTTCATGTGACGAGAGTATTAGCCCAGAAACAATCCCAAAAACTTGATCTTCTCTTCCTCCTTCGTTCTCTTCTTCTTCACACTTATTTTCTTTCTTATGATTGAAATTGAGTGTGTGTAGTGTGTCATCCAAGTGAGGTCGATGTCTCCTTTATATAAGCTTCTCATTGGGTCGAATTGTTCCTTCAAGGCCGAATTGTCCATGAGTGCATGCCAACTTGAATATTGCATCATAAAGCTATATTGCAGGGTCTTTTGACTCAAATAAAATTTCTTTTTACAATATTTAACATGCCCAAATGGGTCTTTAATACATGCACTAATTTTCTTGACTTGTAGACTCAATGGAAATCCCTAGAAGCTCTCAATGGGAGAACCTATAAAATAAATTTCCTTGAGAATGAAACCCATGCCTCAAGAATAAAAACAATAAATTTATTTTTCTCATTATATCAAATACATAAAATCATGATTACCTATGTCATTATGAATACCAAACCTAATTACATATTTCAACACTTTGGACATGGAAGCAAGTCAAAGTATACTTATATGGGGACAATGATGTTGCTGTAGAATGTGAAAGCAAAGTTTGACATGTCGAATGCATGTTTCTTGGCAATATTGAGGTAATTGACTTACATGATTGATCAAGTTCCTTATATTTTGTCACACAATCAAATTTAAAGATGATTGATTTTATGAATGTTAAATAATGACATTATACAATTATATTCCCCATCAATTGTAGGATATTCAAAGATAAGGTTCTTCCAAGTGATAATGTATTGCCAGGTAGTTGTGAAAAGGTAAAGAAGTTTTTGAAAATGGTGGGTATTGAGTACATATCATATCATGCATGTCTGAATAATTGTATTTTGTATAGAGGAGAATATGTAAACAAAGAGATATGTCTTAAATGTGGGCATGAAAAGTACCATAATTAAAAAAAAATGGGCAAATCACATGGTCCTCCTCATAAGATATTGAGGCACATGCCTATAATCCTAATAATTCAAAGACTCTTTCGTTGCAAATAATTAGCTATGTTGTAGGGATGACATGACTCACATAGAAGTGAGTGAGGAGTTATGTGAATCCCAACAAATCCAACATCCATGAAGCATGTAGAGGATACATGGCCTAAAAAATTCAAGGATGAAGTACGAAGTCTATGACTAAACATAGCCATGGATGGCGTCAACCCATATTCCCTCCAAAACACCAACTATTCTATTTGGCCTGTAGTAGTGGTCAACAACAATATCCCCCCATGGTTGTCCATGAAGAATGAACATCTTATGTTGGCTCTCATAGTCCCTAGTAGAAGAAAAGTGAAGAATATGGATGTCTACTTACAACCATTGGTAGATAAATTGAAGTAATTATGGGAAGGAATACATGTGTACTATGTATCAAGACCCATCACAACATAGAGGATTTTTGCGTTTTATGGCATATGTGCTTACACCATACATGATTATCCAGGATGAGGAGTTTTCTTTGGTAAATCACATTCTTATTGACTTGTTTAGTAACAATATTATTTCACATATTAATTTAATTCGTTGCAATTGTTCATATATTCATGGTTGCTAACGTGCAGACTTGTATACAATAATTTCACAGGTCTTGTAATAAAAGCGTATCATGGATGCAAATGTTCTGGACCTTCTCTAAAGGCTAGGTGGTTTGACCACCTATGAAAGCTAGTGTATGACTGATCTAGGGTATTCCTCTTAGAAGAACACCCTTACAGAAGAGCAACATCTGCTTTCAATGGTAAACCAGAGAGAACCCAAAGGCCTGTAATAATGACACCACCTAAATGGATTAGAGCATATGAGAGAGAGAAGGATAAGGAGTTTTCAGGAATGCTTGATTAAAATGGGGAGCCTATGTTCAATGATCTAGAAATATTTGACACCTATGTTGAGAAATTTCCCATTGGGATGAAAAGGAAATCTGTCTTTCATGAGCTTGCATATTGGGAGCATCTTAAGATTTCCCACTTACTAGATCCCATGCATATATTTAAAAATGTTTCATATTCTTTATGGAGGCACATATCATCGAAATAAAGTAACACATTGGCTGTTACAAGAGATCTTATTTCTTGAAAAACTAAAAAAGAAACATTAATCAAGCCAAGAAAGTAGAGGAGAGGCTAGTCCCTCTTGGTCTTTCAAAGAAGGTGATGTCCCATGGATTTTAAAGAAAGATGATATTTATTTGGAAAAAGAAGTTATAATGAGTGTGAGAGTGACTTCTTTATATGGGTCTTCACTATGACGCTGCTTCACTGCGGAATATCATTTGTCAAGGTTGAAATAGAATGACCATTTGAACCTTCTACGTGCACGTATGTCAAAAACATGATTGTATTATTTTTATGTAATGTGATATTTTATAATTAATTTTTGTATAATGTGTTATTTATTGTGCATTGTCATATTCCTCTACTCATGTGTGGGTGTGTCAACTGTGACTTCCCTCAAGACCTATGATGTGCCATATCTAAATTATCTGCATTTGTACATTGGATCAAACCAAAGGAGATTCATATGGCTAGCATTCCATGGTGGTGTCAAGAGATCGCTGAAATTATTTGTATGTTTGAGAAAGAGTTTCCGATGAGTTTCATTGACTTGCATGTTTATCTTCTAATTCACCTAGTAGATGAGGTTGAATTAGTTGGGTTCATTTCTTGTCATTGGATGTTCTTAGAGAGGTACATGAAGAAATTGAAAGGTTTTGTTCGACAAAGAGAAAACTTAAGGGGCCTATGGAAGAGGGGTATATATCATATGAGTCTTTCTATTATGCTAGTGAGAACATCAAGAAGATCAACAACACACCAGGTGTAGTGATTTGGGATGACGAAAGGGATTAAGAAAAAAGAGAAGGGGAGATTATTGAATTGAATGGAAAGAGGCACATGATGAAGAGTAAGTGTAGGCTTATCTTTTAACAAATTATTACACAATAACTATTCACACTAAACTTAATATTAATGCATATTTTGATCTCATACATACTATACATATATGTTGGTTTGATTTTATCATCAACGAATTAAAAAATTGAAGCCATAAAAAAACTCATTCCTTACAATATGGAAGTGACACAACCGTGGGTCACATTGTGTTAAGAGAAGAGGTGGAAATGGGATAGTGACAGGAAAAAATCAAACAATTGAATGGTAGAAGCGTGCATTGTCTTGATTATTTAAAAGAAAATATGCCACTAAAATTCAATAACAATTGGGTTGTTGATCAAGTCAGAGAGAAATACGGTGCATCTGGTCATTAACCACATGCTGAAGAGGATGCCTAAACATAGGGATTGGGTGCAACAACTTGGTAATTATATTATCTTTCAGTACAATTTTAACTTCACAGTGTGCCTTTGAATTGTAACATATATACACACACACACACACATTTTTTTAAAATTATGTTTGGGTTATTAAACACATGCCACTGTGATTTTTTCACCTTTTTATAGGTGCATTTGTTCCCATCTATGTGGCCATATGGACATCATTTTCGCATGGAGGATGCTGATGATCGATGCATGACAAAAGACTATGGAGTGGAAGTTGAGTTCGACCAATCTAATCATGCTAACCACCGCGATCAAAATGTAATGCAGGGGACATTAGGTTACATTGGAAATATTCAAGAGATCATTTAAGTGGTATTCTCTTCATTCCAATGTGTTATTTTTAGGTGCAAGTGGTGGGACATCTTTGATCAGAATAATGTAAAGGAAGATCACAATAATGGGTTGATATCTATCAGCTCTAGAAAGATGTTGCATGAAGCTAGGGAGCCTTATGTTTTCCAAAAACACTGCAACCAGGTGTTTTTTTTTACCCAGATGTGTTCGATAGGGATTGGTTGTTCGTATTAAGACACGATCCTAGATCAAAACATATTTTTGAGAACAATAATGTTATCATGCTAAGCGAGGAAGATAATCAAGGTGATGACAATGGAGGGTGACATGTACTTGTGTCATTTATATTATTGTTGTGTTTCTTTTGTCATTATTTCACTAATTATATTATTTTTTTATTTGTCTTGTTGACATTTTATAATATAATTAGTAAGATTCACAAACATTTTTACATGTTTTTTTGCAGTGGAAACAATTTTACAGTACTTAAAACTAAGTATTTCCAATTGTGTACATTATCTATGATAATAAGGATTCAAGGTCACAACCCTTCTCAAGTAGAAATATATCAAGCACACGTAATTTGTGATGGTGATTAAGAGGCACTTGTTTGACTTTCAAATAGATTTGGTGATGCATTTTTGTTTCCTATTTAGATTATGTGAAATAAATATCTATTTTCTTATGTATTTATAACTAAATTATTTAAAGTAAACATGTATTTATCATTGTGGACATGATGTGATATTAGCTAGGAGAAATGTGAAAAGCATGAATGTGTTAATGACTATATTGTGATAAGTATGTGGAAAAAATAATATTTTTTGAGTTGTTCAATTAAGAAATAATCAAATATATTATTTGTCAAAAGTTTAAATCTAATTTATTATCATTTTTTTATTATTTAACTCATATTTATTATTTTAAAGAATTAAATTTAAACCAGTATAATAACAAATAAAGAACCAAGATAGCATAAAAATGTCATATCTTTATTACTAGAAAAAAAATCACTTGCCTTTTTAAGGGAGAACTTCGAATAGAGAAAATCTCCAACTACAAGTAACTTCACATGAGTTTTATCTGGTAAATCACATTCTTATTGACTTGTTTAGTAAAATATTTATCACATATTAATTTAATTTGTTGCAATTGTTCATTTCTTCATGGTCGCTAATGTGCGGACCTGTATACAATAATTTCGCAGGTCTTGTAACAAAAGGGTATCATGGATGCAAATGTTCTGGACCTTCTCTGAAGGCTAGGTGGTCTGAACACCTATGAAAGCTAGTGTATGAATACTCCATGGTATTCCTCCTAGAAGAACACCCTTATAGAAGAGCAACATCCGGTTTCAACGGTAAACTAGAGAAAACCCAAAGGCCTGCAATAATGACACCACCTAAATGGCTTAGAGAATATGAGAGAGAGAGAAGGGTAAGGAGTTTGCAGAAGTGCTTGATTAAAATGGGGAGCCTATGTTCAATGATCTAGAAATATTCAACACCTATGTTGAGAATTTTCCCATTGGGATGAAAAGGAAATTTGTCTTTTTTGAGCTCCCATATTGGGAGCATCTTAAGATTTTCCACTTACTAGATCCCATGCATATATTTAAAAATGTTTCATCTTCTTTATGGATTCACATATCATCAAAATAAAGTAACACATTGGTTGTTACGAGAGATCTTATTTATTGAAAAACTAAAAAGAAACATTGACCAAGACTAGAAAGTAGAGGAGAGGCTAGTCCCTCTTGGTCTTTAGAAGGTGATGTCCCATGGATTTTAAATAAAGATATTTATTTGGAAAAAGAAGTTATAATGAGCGTGAGAGTGACTTCTTTATATGGGTCTTCACTAGGATGCTACTTCACTGCGGAATATCATTTTTCGAGGTTGAAATCGCATGACCATTTGAACCTTCTATGTGTACGTATGTCAAAAACATGATTTTATTATTTTTATTTTATTTTATGTAATGTGATATTTTATAATTAATTTTTGTATAATGTTTTATTTATTATGCATTGTCATAATCCTCTGCTTGTGTGTGGGTGTGTCAACCATGACTTCCTCCAAGACCTATGACGTGCCATATCTAAATTATCTGCATTTTTACATTGGATCAAACCAAAGGATATTCATATGGCTAGCATTCCACGGTGGCATCAAGAGATAGCTGAGATTGTTTGTATGTTTGAGGAGTTGCCGACGAGTTTCATTGACTTGTAGGTTCATCTTCTAATTCACCTAGTAGACGAGGTTGAATTAGTTGGGTTAATTTCTTATCATTGGATGTTCTTAGAGAGGTACATGAATAAATGGAAAGGTTTTGTTTGACAAAGAGAAAACTCGAGGGGCCTATGGAAGAGGGGTATATATCATATGAATCTTTCTATTATGCCAGTGAGTACATCAAGAAGATTGACAACACACCAGGGGCAGTGATTTGGGATGAAGAAAGGGATTAAGACAAAAGAGAAGGGGAGATTCTTGAAATGAATGGAAAGAGGCACATGATGAAGAGTAAGTGCAGGCTTATCTTTTAACAAATTATTACACAGTAACTATTCACACAGAACTTAATATTAATGCATATTTTGATCTCATACATATTATACATATATGTTGGTTTGATTTTATCATCAACGAATTAAAAAATTGAAGCCATCAACAAATTCATTCCTTACAATATGGAAGCGATACAACTGTGGGTCACATTGTGTGAAGAGAAGAGGTGGGAATGGAACAGTGACAAGAAAAAATCAAACGATTGAATGGTAGAAGCGTGCGTTATCTTGATCATTTAAAAGAAAATATGCCACTGAAATTCAATAACAGTTGGGTTGTTGATCAAGTCAGAGACAAATACAGTGCATCTGGTCGTTAACCACATGCTGAAGAGGCTGCGCTAAAAATAGGGATTGGGTGCAACAACTCGGTAATTCTATTCTCTTTCAGTACAATTTTAACTTCAATACTGTGCCTTTGAATTGTAACATATATATATATATTATAATATAATATATATATATATAATATATATATATATATATATATATATATATATATATATATATATATATATATATATATATATATATATATCTATATATACATATACATATACATATACATATACATATATACATATATACATATATATATACAATTTTTTTTTTTCATTATATTTGGGTTATTAGACACATGCCACTGTATTTTTTCACCTTTTTATAGGTGCATTTGTTCCCATCTATGTGGGCATATGGACATCATTTTTGCATGGAGGATGTCGATGATCAATGCATGACACAAGACTGTGGAGTGGAAGTTGAGTTCGACCAATCTAATCATGCTAGCCACCGCGATCAAAACGTAATGCAGGGGACATTAGGTTACATTGGAAAGATTCAAGAGATCATTCAAGTGGTATTCTCTTTGTTCCAATGCGTTATTTTTAGGTGTAAGTGGTGGGACACCTTTGATCGGAATAATGTAAAGGAAGATCACGATAATGGGATGATATCTATCAACTCTAGAAAGATGTGGCATGAAGCTAGGGAGCCTTATGTTTTCCAAAAACACTGCAACTAGGTGTTTTTTTACCCAGATGTGTTCGATAGGGATTGGTGGTTCGTATTAAGACACGACCCTAGATCAAAACATATTTTTGAGAACAATAATGTCATCATGCTAAGCGAGGAAGATAATCAAGGTGATGACAATGGAGAGTGATATGTACTTGTGCCATTTATATTGTTGTTGTGTTTTTTTGTTGTCATTATTTCTCTAATTATATTATTTTTTTATTTGTCTTGTTGACATTTTATAATATAATTAGTAAGATTCACAAACATTTTTACATGTTTTTTTGCAGTGGAAACAATTTTACAGTACTTAAAACTAAGTATTTCAAATTGTGTACATTATCTATGATAATAAGGATTCAAGGTCACAACCCTTCTTAAATAGAAATATATCATGCACATAGAGTTTGTGATGGTGATTAAGAGGCACTTGTTTGACTTTCAAATGGATTTGGTGATGCATTTTTGTTTCCTATTTAGATTATGTGAAATAAATATCTATTTTTTTATGGATTTATAACTAAATAATTTAAAGTAGACACGTATTTATTATTGTGGACATGATGTAATATTAGCTAGAAGAAATGTGAAAAGCATGAATGTGTTAATGACTATATTTTGATAAGTATGTGGAAAAAATAATGTTTTTTGAGTTGTTCAATTAATAAATAATCAAATATATTCTTTGTCAAAAGTTTAAATCTAATTTATCATCATTTTTTTATTATTTAACTCATATTTATTATTTTAAAGAATTAAATATAAACCAATATAATAACAAATAAATAACCAAAATAGCATAAAAATGTCATATCTTTATTACTAGAAAAAATTCAGTTCCCTTTTTAAGGGAGAACATCGAATAGAGCAAATCTCCAACTACAAGTAACTTCACATGAAGCCTTATCATGTTCACATCTCTTTATCCTCATCTTTAGAGAAATAATTTTTTACTTTAAATTGGTAAGAGTTGCTATAAATATTAAATTTAAATTGCATGAAAATCTCATAACTTTAGAAATAAATTAAATTTTATAAAAATATAAATTTTTAAGTTATATATATAATAAATTAATTACTCTACAACTCAGTATGGGAGAGATGTTGTCATGTAAGATTACATTTGAAAATAGTAAATAATAATTTAAATTAACAAATTAAAACTGTAGTAACCAAAGAAATTAATATCAAACATAATTACAATACTTCAATTACACCTTAATCTTATATAACTTTATATAAAGATATAAAGTAACCGAAAGTTAAAAATAAAAATAAAAATAAAAATAATAATAATAATAATAATAATAATAATAAATAAATAAATTTAGCTTTTATCATGAGGAATAAATGTAAAGAGCAAAAAAATATAATTTCCTTTTTACTACAAGGAAGAAATGTAATTTTTTCACATGACAAGACATAGTATTATTGATATTACGTTATGTGTTAATTCATCCTATGTCCCATTTACATGTAATATTTAAAACAAAAATATATTTATAACAAAAAATATTCTAATGACAACCATAAGTAAAATATTTCAATGTCCATAGTAAATAACATAATTTTATTGATACTTTTTTTTTTTTTTTGACAGAATCGGTTACTGATATATTATAAAAAACTTTCAGGGACTGAGTCCTGTTACATGAGGATGAAAAACCATTGCAGAAAGGATCCAAAATGGGTTCGCAGACCCTTGATCCTTGTTGCTACATAAACGGTAACTAAAATGAAAGAGATAACGGCTATATTGCCGGACAAACGAGCCCGCTAGCCAACAAAATTTGTAATTCATAAGTCCTAGGGGTACTGCTGATTAACTGAGTCGTCCGGGAGAGATTCTTTCCTTGCACTGGCTCTGGTTGAAGCTTCCGCTTGCATGCTTTGGGTTAGAGTCCTGATATGAGCTATTGCTTCCTCTAGGTGGGTGCATCTCTCCTTCAGGGCCTCAATCTCAGCTTTTTGCTTCTCCAGCTTCTTCCTTTTTGCTCTACTGTCCGCTTGATAATCATCTTTGAGGTTGTTGAATCGTTTGATGAACCTTGCTATCATGAAGGTGTGCGTTTTACAGAGAGTGCATTCGCTATTCGTAATGACATTTTCCAAAGGGTTGGTAGCGGGCTCCTGAGCTCCCTGCTGGTCCGCCATTTCGCCGAGCTGGGGAGAAGAACCAAAGTGCTGATGCTGCAGAGGGCGGTTTCTGGAGGTGAGGGCGATAAGGGGGAATAAAGCGAGCTGAAAGGGGGAGTGCAGAGCTGTTTTGCACTGGAGGGGTACCAAAAGGAAGGGGGAGGAGCTGAATAACAGAGGAGCAGAATGAAGAGGGGGGGAGCGCTGAGACATCCAGACAAACAGCCAGTTAGTGTAAAAAGAGAATCTGAAATTGAAAGTGCCTGAGTTTACCGCTGTCGAGGAACGTAATCCAAGCTCCAAATGAATGCGCACTGCTTCATGAGAGAGACTGAGCTGGGAGGGGGCGAGAGCCAGGACCTTCGAATCGGTGAAGAATGAGTCTCAATTAATCTTTTATCTTAAGGTCTGATAGACTATATTGGTTTTAATGGACATTAATCATTATCATCATCATTTGATTTTAGTGGACGTTAATCATCATCATTATTTGCTTCATATTGGATCATATAGTATCTCCTCATTTGATAAATTGAATTAAATAAATTTATTATTTTTTTAATTGAGTCAACATTATATTTTATTATCATTATTTGATTTAATATTTCATTTATTTAGATACTACAATATTGATCTCATATAAAGTCTGACATTTAAATGTTTACACAGACACTACACCATCTCCATACTTAACTATAAAACACTTCTATACCCAATAATTTTAATAATAATTTCAACTTACATAATTCACATTCCACCATATATTTTTAATTAAATTATAATTATAAATAACTCCATTTAAATCTATAAACAGGTTAAACATTTAGACTTTTTCCTTATAATTTTTAACATGGTTGAATATTAGATATTTGCTGCAAGATATAAAGGAAGAGAGGCTGCTCGGATGAGAGATCAAAGGAGGGTGGATCCGATTCTTGAGGTGACTGTAAATCCAGTCCAAGATTTTGCTGCACGCAAGGGAGATTTTGGGATGCAAACCAGCTGAGCAGTACCTGAGAATGACGACGGAGGTCGAATAAAACGCGAGTTCGGAATTGAAAGAGTTGACATATACGATCACAGGGGCGAGGATCAGAGAGAGGTGGGACTGGTTGGTGCAGTCGAGGAGATTTGGCAGAGAGTGGGGAGATTTGGGGATATGCAGATTTCGAGAAGGATGGTGTCTGAGGTGGCCCAGATTCTGAAGAGAGGGGGTGGGATAAGACTCTTTAAGGAATTGCTTTGTCATAAGAGGAATCATTTTCTCTAACTTGGCCTACAGGTCTGCTGGTTGCCTTGTTGGCCTGATCATTTGCCTCTTTATTGTTGCTCCTCAGCACATGTTTGAAGGTGGCCCCTTTTATGTCTCTTATGTTGTCAATGATCCTGGATTTGATATTGTTCAAGGCTATTTTCTTGAAATCCCTCCCTGAAACCATGGCAGCTATAATAATGGCTGAGTCGCCCATTATGAGCGGATTTTGAAGACCAAGTCTCTTCAGAATTGAGGTGCCAAGGAGAAGGCTATAAGCCTTGGCCTTATTATTAGACATTATGCCCAATCCCCACTCGTAAGTCACCACGATTTTGCCTTGCTGATCCTTGATTACTCCTCCTGCACCTGCCTGGCCCGGATTATTTTTGGAGGCCCCATTGAACTGAAGGGAGGGCCTCTTTTGGTTTAGAATCCACTCTCTGACTTCCTCATTAGAGCCTCTTAGCTTCCAATCCTTCTTTTTCTGGCCTGTTTTTGAGGCGTTGGAGCTCCTTGATTCATGACTGAATTTGCCCATCCATTCAACTTCCCTTGGATTCCAGAATTCTTGATCTAATTGGGCTATTCCATTAGCACTTATGGTCTCGGAGATGAGTGCAATTGTTTTTGCGAGGGTGTTGGAGATGCTGGGTTTCTTGTTATTAAAAATGCATTTATTTCTTGTAATCCAGATTTGCCAACAAAGGGTTGGGGGAATGCTGTTCCACATTCTTTTGGCAAGAGTTTTGTTTTTCTTGGGGTAGGGGTAGCTTTTCCCCCAATTTTTTTGGAGAGAGATGATCTGGTTGGGCATTTCTCCTATACTTAAAGGACTGGTGATGAACTTCCAACAATTTCGGGCAAAGGAGCATTCTAGGAAGAGGTGATTGCTGCTTTCTTCAGCTGCTCTGCACAGGCAACATATTGGACCGGGGATGCCTTTCTTCCTTAGATTTTCCGTTGTGAGAATTTTATTTTTGAGGAGAGTCCAATTAAAGAACTTGATCTTTGGGAGGCATTCATAATTCCAAACCACTTTATGAAGAGGCCAATTGTTGGTGGCTGTGGCATTTTGAAGGATTTTGTAGCCTTCTTTGACTGTGTAGTTTCCGCCATTGGGATCCCAAACATACTTGTCCTCGGACATACTGTTAAGGGGAGCTGACCCTGAGAGAGATAGCTTGAGGTCTACCCACAGCTCCCTTAGATTGTTTGGAAGGGGGAGGCGCTTCCATCCCAGCCATCTTTTTTGGTCCCAAGAGGAAATGTCATATAGGGACTTTAGATTTTTTGCTTCCATCCACATTTGTAGGGGTCTTAGATTTTGGAGTACATCCCTTGGTTCCGAGCCCATTATACGATCAGTCCAGATGTTAATGTCTCTTCCACTTCCCGGAGCTCTTGAGATATAGTCTTTGAAATGGGGGAGAGTTTTTTTTATAAGTTTCCAGACTGGGGTGCACTGCCTGTCAACAATTGATTTAGAGAGGATGTTGGAGTTGGGGCCATTCAGGTATTTTCTTTTGATTACTTCTATCCACCAGGTGCCTTTCCCATTGAGGATTCTCCAAATCAGCTTGAAACCCATGGCCATGTTGGATAGTATTGGAATTCTTATACCTAGCCTCCTTTTTCGAATGGTAAAATGACCTGATCCCATTTTACAAGGCTGATCTTTTTGGAGTCTTGCCTTCCTCCCTGCCACAAGAAGCTCCTGATAATTAATTCCATGTGCTTATGAGTGCTGGCCGGGGTGAGAGTGACTGCGAACTGATATATGGGGAGAGCTGAGAGAATGGCTTTTATGAGAGTGGTTCTTCCAGCCAGGTTGAGCCAAGACATCCCCTAACTCTGAAGTTTTCCTCTCAGCTTCTCTATGAGTTTCACCCAGATTTCAGTTTTGACCGATTCCTTTGCTAAAGGCAATCCCAGGTACATGAAGTGGCTCCAATTCCTTTGAGCTGGGATGTCCAAGATTGAGGAAATTCTCTGAATAATATGTCTGGGGACGTTCCAGGTATATATCATGCACTTGTTGTTATTGAGATTTTCTCCAGACGTTAGAAGAAAGGATTCTAACATTTTCTTGAACCTTCTTGCCATGAGACTGGAGGCTCCTCCAATTAGGAGGGTGTCATCTGCGAAGAGAGAGTGGTTTATCCCCTTAGTTCCTCGCACTATGCTGATTCCAGTGATTTCTTTCTGCCTGCGAAGATTTTCCAAGTGTATGCTTAGCGTTTCGGCCATAATGATGTAAAGGAAAGGGGAGAGAGGGCAGCCTTGTCTCAGTCCCCTTGAGCTTCTGAAGTAGTTGCTTGGCCTGCCATTAATCAGAGGGGCTGTCCAGGGGTAGGATATACACTCCATGATCCTGCTGATGAAGGTGCTAGATATCCCAAATTTCCCGAGTGCTGCCATTAGAAATTGGTGGTTGACTCTATCAAAGGCATTTGCCATGTCTAGCTTGATAATCATGCCCTTTTCCTTTCTATTTATGCTGCTGTGAATTGCCTCTTGAATAAGAATGACATTATCCATAATTTGTCTTCAGGGAACGAAGCCTCCTTGATTCTCAGAGATGAGGGAGGGGAGGAGCTTTTTTAGCCTGTTGGGTAGGATTTTGGTGATAATTTTATAGGAAACATTGCACAGGGAGATTGGGCGGAATCGGTCGAAGGATTGGGGGTTGGGGTCCTTAGGGATGGGGGCTATGTGGGAAGATTTAATGATGCTCCCCATTTTGCACTTTGAGAAGAAGTTTTTTACCATTCTAATGAAGTCTTTCTTAATGGTTTCCCAGTGAGTTCTGTAGAATGCCACTGTGAACCCGTCTAGACCCGGTGCCTTGTCCTGCGACATGCTGAAGACCGACCACTCAATTTCCTTTGTCGTGACCTCTTGGTCCAGCTCCTTGTTTTGATCTTCTGAGATTTTCTTTTCGACTAAGCTGAGGAATTCCCCATTATCGTGAGGCTGGGGGTCGGCGGATAGGAGAGAGTAGTAGTGTCTAGACGTAGCCTCTTTGATTTCCTCCTGGTCCCTTAGCTCTCTTCCGTCCACCATGATTCTCTCTATTTGGTTCCCTGCATGTCTGAGCTTTAGGCTGTTATGAAAAAAGGAAGTGTTTTTGTCTCCAGCTTTGAGCCAAAGGCACCGAGATTTTTGCCTCTGCTCTTCTTCTTCAGTCCTGTTCTGCCTGTACAATTCTTTGTACATTTCATTCTCTTTGGCCTGATCTTCCTCTGTATACTGGGTTCACTCCTTTTCTTGGCTCCATTGCTCAAGCTGAATTTGGAGATCAGTTATTTTTTTACTTTCCTCTGCTGCGTGGTTTCTTTCCCATCGTTTGATGAAAGTCCTGAGGGATTTAAGCTTAGCTTCCCAGATGTAATGGGGCGAGCCAATAATTTCTTTTGCCCACTGCTCCTTGATCAAGTCTCGAAATTATTCTTTGCTGTCCCAAGCCTTGTTGTATTTAAAGGGGAGAGGCCCCATGTTCTTTCCTTTGTCTAAAGTCAGAGCCACTGGTTTATGATCTGAAATGTAACCTTGGATGATTTTGCTTTGGATATTTGAGAATCTTGCCACTGTTCTTTCTTGGACGAGAATTCTATCTAATCTCTCTTTGATGTTGTTGTTACCAGTTCTTTTGTTGCTCCAGGTGAATCTCCCATTTTGTGGAGGGATATCCACTAGGTTATGAGTTTGGATTATTGCTTCTAAGGAGTCTCTTGAGGGATCAACGTAGAAATTTCCTCCTAATTTCTCGTCCGCATTCCTTATTAGATTTAAGTCCCCTCCAAGTAAAATGTTCCTTGCTTGAACTGCCATGAGATCTAAGGATATTGAATCCCAGCACGAAGCTTTGTCCCTATAATGTTTAGGGGCGTATATGTTGTAGATAGAGTGTTCCTCTTTTGAGGCTTTATTCTGAATATCCGTTCTTACCCACCAGCTATAAGACTTTTTCTCTTTGAGTTCCCATTTATTTTTGTTCCACAATGTTCCTATACCTCCTGATGCGCCAGCTGCGCTTGTTGCTATGCCTGCATAGTTTTTGCTTCTTTTTGTGTGATTTTGGAATTCTTGTTCCGTGATTTTGGTCTCCTGAAGTAGGAGAAGGTCTGGTTGTTCAGATTTGAGGAGATCCCGGACTGTATTTGCTTTAAGGGAGGAGCCCATCCCCCTACAATTCCAGGAGACCAAAATCATCATTTACCTTGTTTGGTGTGTGCCCCGCTTTTCTCTTTCATCTTTTCTCCGCTTCCTCTTGATTTGTCTAGGAATGTGTCCATTGGTTGCTGCATTCCGGTGGCCATTTCTTTTGCTGAGTTTTCATCTCTGATTTCTTTATTGGACTTTCTACCAACTTTCCTGGGGGGATCTGTGGAGAGGTTGTTTTCCTTGGATTTGTTTCAGGTTAAGATTCGTTCCACTGTTGGAGGGGGAGAGGGCTGGGGGAGGGAGAGAGGGGAGGATATAACAAGGGTGGTGCCTCTGGGGGAGGGAGGAGGGGATGGAGGTTCCTCCGCGGATAGGGATTCAAAGGGATTGGAGGAGGAGGGGAAAGGAGGGGCTGAGCCGGAGGGATGAGAAGGATGTGAGGGGTTTTCCGTGGGAACCTTAGTGCTTGGGCCTGGAGGGGGGTTTGATTTTTTCTTCTTGACTTGTTCCCTTGCTCCCTCGGAGATTTCGATATTGCCTTCAGATTCATTTGTTTTAGATTTACTACATCTATTAGCAAAATTCCCATACTCATGACATACCTTGCACTTGAAGGGTAGCTGCTCGTAGTCCACTTGCTGTATGTGCGTCCACTGGTCGACTTTGAGTTTGATTGCTTCCGGCAGTCCTTTCCCGAGATATACCTCAACACAGATCCTTGCGCATGCATGCATGTTCTCCTTTGGTTCAGATCTATTAATGAATTTTCCAACTGCATTCCCTATAGCCTTGACAGATTCATCCCCCCAGCAATGGAGCGGCAAGTGGGGCAGACGAACCCAGATAGGGACAGCACTAGGGATGTCCATTTTCGGGTCGAAATCTGGAGTCCATCTGTTTAAGTAGAGTCCCCGAGAGTCCATGAAATAGGGGCCGTTTCTGAAGATAAGGTTCCTATCCTCCTTTGATTCGAACAGAAAGGTGTAAAATCCTCTTCCACAAAACCTGATTGCTATTTTCCCTTGCACTATCGAGTTCCAGTTTCACTTAACCCATCTCTGGACTGATCTTGGGAGGGCCAAAGTCCCGTGAACTGGCCGACCAGGCCTCTTTCTGCTAGTGAGATTGCTGCCCTCCTCAGGAGGGAAGGAGGGAGAGATACTTCTGGTATTTCATCTAATTTCTTGATGAACTTGGAGGCTGTAGGACGGATTTTACCAGCTGCGTTCTCCGGGATGAGAGAAGCAAACATTTTCTCAAAGTCTTCTGGATCCTGAGGTGGGGGATCCATTTCTGCCATTGAAGAGACGGATCACGGGAAGGTCAGCGAGGGGGCAACCAGAGAGAGGCCTCGGAGCAGGGGAAGGGCAGGAGGCCCAGGCACGAAGAGGGGGAGGCCAGCAGGTGATGAGCGCGGGCCTAGCAGCAGCGTTGCCAGGCGCAGGGGGGCGCATAAGCGATGTCAGAACCCTAGGGCGCGCGCAGCTCCATCGATCGCCAGTTCGCCATCGCCTTTAACGATATGTTACCTCAATTTTATTGATACTTTATATAGAGAAAAATAAGGTAATTTTATTATTATTATTATTTATTTATTTTTATTTTTACTTTAGTGAGAAAGATTGAGAGAATTCTTACTCCATTAATAGTTGATTTCTAATTCAATGTATGAGGAATATTTGTAAAATTTTCAATATTTAATATGGAATTGATATGTATTATTTTACAAAATATTAATAATAAAAATAATTAAATGTAATTTTACAATCATAATTTCAACCATACTAATCTTTGTAATTTATAAAAATATCTTTGCATTTTTTTAAGTAAGTAGTTTTGCATGCAATTTCATATATAAAATTTTGATACGAGTTCACCAATACATAATCTATAATAAATATTATTTCATAAAAATACACTGTTGAAAATGTAGCAAGAAAATCTCAGTTTGACTTTACCTTGGTCAAAGTAGAGAAAATTTGAATTTCTATTTCAGCAGAATTCTTGGAGGTAGTTAATTGAAGTGACATGGCACTTGTCACTCATTTAATTCAGTTAATTTGAGTTGGGGAGGCTTGAGTTCAGTTTAGTATATTTGATTTCTAATTTGTAGCAATCTATTTCATTTAATTTGAGTTATTGTCAGTTTAACTAGTTCTGTCTGTTAGAAGAACTAGTGGAGGTCATGTTGTGGAAGTGGAACTTCAACCACACTCAGTGATCATCTAGTTAACTGATCAATCAACCAAAAATAATTGTTGCATGCAAAGAATTAGAGTTACCCAGCTGAGATGGAGATTCCAAGGCAGTGCACTATTAATTGTAGCATATTCCAATGTGTATAGGTGGTGCATGCAGTCAAAGGAAGGACCCTAGGGAATTTCACAATTCAATAATGGGAAATTACTAAATAATAGGGGCCAATTTCCCAAGGGAATAACACAAGGAAATAATACCTTGGATGGATTGAAAATTGTCCAAGTGTTGGCTAGAGTCAGTGAGTCAAGCAGAAGGATAGACTATACACTTGAGGGTGTGCTCAGGCTTAAGCAAGCATATGTATTTCATATGTATTTTATGATTAATGAAGTATAGATAGTAAGGAATTTTGAACAGTTGCTTTGTCCTAGATAAATCTCTATGCATGTGTGATGTGTCCTTTTGCATGTCTACGATTTGTGTTCTAAATGGTGAATTAACTTTAAGAGATGAGTAGAGTAGTTTCAAGTCTTGTGATTTAGTAAATTTCATGAGCAATATTGAATCTATACATTAATTTATAGATGATATCATAGGTGGAATCACTATAGAGTAGAGATTTCAAAGTTGTCATTGCAGGAGGTTCGAATTTGCAGATCAATGTTGTAGGTTTTCTTTAGGACTAAGAAGATGGATTTCAATGGACTAAGGCTCAAGTATTCTCTTGAGGGAAGCTCGAATTATGTTTTATGGAATGACCACATGGATATAGTACTAGGGGATACTGGGTTGAAGGAATTCATTGATAATGATATTCCAAAACCAACAACATTTGATGCTAAGGATCTAACAGAATGGAAGAAGTGTATAGCCAAGGTGAGGAGAATTATATTGGAGGGAGTACGAGACCATATTGTATCAAGTCTCCATGGGAAATAGACTTTGTATGCAATGTGACAAGCACTAGAAAATTTGTTCCAGAATAGTAGTGATTAGAGGAAATTGGCACTCCAGGAAAAACTTCGAAATATCCAGATGCAAAGGAACGATACCATTCCACAGTACCTGAGCAGGTTCACACAATGCCGTGATGAACTTGGTCAAGTCGGTGTTACTGTAGTAGATGACAATTTGGTGAGCCTAGCCCTTCTAGGCCTTCCCAAGAACTGGCACAACTACCAAGATTCAGTGAATGGGAGGGAGAAAATACCAAATTGGGAACGCCTATGGTCCGATTTGGTACTAGAGGAAATAAGGCAGAATACCAGAGACAAGACTTCATCCAAGCGCTAGTATGAGGATAACTATGCCTTGGATGGAAAGGCAAAGAAAGGGAAAGGGAAGAAATCACAATCCAAAGAAGAATCTAGTCAAGGAGGCAAGAAGAAAGACTTGTCCAGAATCAAGTGCTTTCATTGTCATGAATTCGGGCACTATGCCACAAAGTGTCCACACAAGAAGACAAGCAGGAAGACCTTAGGAGGAGTGAGAGGTGAAACTTTGGATTCATTGTTCGAGCTTCATTTTACTCTCATTGCATGCATGGCCAACATAGTGATGGGAAGTGTGTCGTACTTGGACAATGGTGACTCATTCCATATGATGGGGAACATAGATTTTTCAGTGATTTGGTGGAGAAGGACCTTTGTTGGGAAAAATAATGAGATGGGGGGGGGGGAGTGAATCAATATTTTAAAAACCCTAAAATTTTCAATTTCATATCCAAATTTATGTACGCGACTTTATGTACGTGACTATTATGTAGACAACTAGTGTAGATCCAATACACTTATTTTTCAGTTAATTCATCATTTGTTTAACTTGAACTAGTGTATTAATACCTCACTAAACATTAGTTAAATACTAACCATTTGCAGAAAGAACAAAATAAATCATCACATGTAAGCAACACATCAACACACATTAACACTGGAATTTTTAGGCAGAAACCCAATGTGGGAAAAACCTTCGGTGTTGTTGTCTCTGTCTTCCTTTTATTATAAAGAAAATATTCTTACAATATTGTAATGTCATAGACTCATACTAGCATGCAGGCACCCACCTGCAGAAGGCTACAACGTTATCTCGTTCTCCAACACCCATTGGAAGGGAGCTCCAACCCCCTGATCTCGTTTACTACCACCCACGAGAAGGGAGCTCCATGATAAATTCTCACTGTAGATTAACCTAATTATGCAATAGACTAACACACAATACTTAATCTACTTCTACAATCAAACTTGCGGAAGCTTAATCGATTTGAGAAAGATCAAACAAAACACATATAACAGAGAAGAAGAATCAATACACATGAAACACAAAAGAATACTCTGGGAAAAGCCTCAGCTAAAAACCCTGCTATCTGTATTATCATACAAGTGGAAATATCTCAGGATTACACAAAGCTTTAGCTCTCACAACTATCCATCTCTCAGTACAATCCCTCTCACTGCTCATAGACAAACTAGACAACTCATATGCCTTTCCCTCTACACTCCAAGCCTCCTATTTCCTTTCGCTGTTTTCCCTGGGTGTTCCTGCTGTAACCTTGTGTGACACTGATCTCACACACTGCTCCAACACACTGTAAAACTGTGCAAATCTCAAGGAATGAATTCCTTCTACATGCAAGAGATTTTCTTATAGGAAAATTCTTGCAATTGATAGTACACTGTCCCTACCTTCAATCTCAACTAGGTCTTTGTCTGAACTGACATGCATGAGTTATTTATGAGAGAATATTTAGCTATCTAGAGTACACTTGTTTCATGCATGCATGTATTAACTGACTGAACTCACAATTAGTTCCTCAAACTATTTGGAACTAATCTAACTGGACTTAACTTAATTAACTGAGCTAACTAATTACAACTCAAATACAACTCATAAGGGATAACTTCCTCAATCAAAGGGATAATTGTTGCATGACTTCACAAAGACTTCATGTTTGAATTTCTTCAACTAATTAACTCAAGATGAATTAATTAATTATTTTTCAAACAACTGGTGAGACTAAATTCAAATTTTAATTCAAGGACAAATTAAAATTGGAATATTCTTGTTTCCACATTTCAACACTCCAGCCCCCTGATTTGATTTACCAGCTACCATTGGAAGGAAGCTTCAACTTCCTCACTAAAGGCTCCAACTGTCAACACTTCCGTGGACCACGTTTCATAAATTTTCACTCTATATCCACCTGATACAAAACATCAAATTTGTAGGCCACGTTTCATCAAATTTCATATTGGACCCACTACCAACATTTAAGTCCAATACCAAATATCAAAATTGAAATTGATCACTATAACAAATCAATCAATCATTGAACCATCTGAATAAACCAATCACTGAATCTCAACTCAAACAACTTATTTTCAAACAGCCAAAGCAGTTAGATCATTGTAGCTAGAACACCAATACTGAACCCAAACACTACATCAACTCATTGAATCAACTGAAAACTTTGATCAATAAAATATCATAATATATACGCTACTTTACTTTAGAAATCCCGCGTGTATATGCAACTTCCTTGAATGAAACACATGTATAGATATGAATAGATACACAACTTACTAGTGTTAAATCTACATGTGTACACACCTTTCAGGTTATAAAACCTGCGTACAGATATGCAATTATTGACACAAAACCTTCGCTGTACAACAAAACTTCAGACATACCCATATCTAGGCATACACATAATAAACACACGTCAAATCATCATAATCTCAGATCAAATCAACCCATAATCAATATTTCCATTTCAGATTATTTGATTTGATCCATCATCAAATTCCTAGGTGCAATCATAGTTTTAAATAAATTAAATCATTAAAAACCCATTGCATGCACACTTGCTTTGGATCTAACTATTCATGAAATATTCATCACTTGCACACCTAAAACAATTTGATCTTCATCTCCTTATATAGATTAGTCATTAGAAAATACCACATGTCAAAACCATATTAGTTTCAATGGTATTCTTGGATAGGATCAAATATTCATTGCTAGGCTAAATTCCATATGTTAATACAACATTAACGACCCTTGGTATTTAGAATACCATGGTGCAGAAACTGTATGCGCCTTTCCTTCTTCGTACCCACATGTGTATGCAGCTTTGCTTCACAGAACTTGCGTATGCTTCTTCGAATTTCATCTTTATCATTCCTCTATCTCTGAATTGCTATGCCTTTGACCAAAACTCTCTGTCACATGTAGACAGATCCTTTTGACATATTCATCAAGTAAGTTGCCATAAAAAAGAAACTCATCAAGTAGGTTTCCATCAAGGACAACACATTAGTCATAATGCCAACAATATCCAGATGCACATCGAGATGGGAGATGATGGAAGGTACAATGTGACCAATATTGGTACAATCACATTTTAGAGGGAGTCAAACTCCCCTCTCAGGCTCAAGGATGTGTTATTTGTTTTGTATCTAAAGAAGAATCTTGTCACCATCGCAATTTTGGAAGACTGTGGTTACAATGGGATCTTCAACAAAGGAAAGACATTCCAGAGACACGTAGCCACAGGACAAGTGAAGTAGATTGGGGTTTGTGTGAAGAACCTCTACAAACTAGATGTGGAGGATTGTGCTGCATTGAGAAAAAAGACATAGAAGGTGAAGAGCTGTGATGTCGATGAAATTTTGCATAGAATACTTGGTGGTTTACATCATGGCACCTTGAAGATCATGAAATAGATTACCACATGCCTCCCCAAAGGATAAATAGAGCAGCATGATACATGCAAAGGGTGTACCTTGGGGAAGAACACAAAATCCAATTTCCATGATTGGGACAATAGAGCATGTTAGTGTCAGTCTTTCCAGCCTTCCTCCAGTGATCAAATATGCTCTTACAAAGTGGTTTCAGAGTGTTAAGGTCAAATTTTGTCATTTCAAAGAGTTTTCAAGCAAAATTTGGTCACTAGGCATTAGGTCTAGGGTTTGCTCTCACTCTTTTCAAAATTGCCCAAATGCCAATCCAGGTCATCATTCAGCTAAGTCTATCATCATTCATAGGGTTTTCATTTTTTGTATTTTTTCCTATTATTCTATCCTTTTATCCTTCATTCATGTCAGTGTCTAATGAGTCATTTTACATCTTGTTATGCTCAGTTGCACCTAGGCAAAGGTCATTTCCCTCTCTAGGGTTTTTGTAAAGCTAATTCTCTTGACGGTCAAATCAATGGAAAAAGGTTGTTTTCCTGATGTTCATAACCTTCCCCTATCCTTAATGTACCTTATCAAGTACTTCTCCAACACTCAGATCCCCCCAAAATCCTCATTTTTGCACAAACCTAGTCTTCTACAACCTGGCAATTTTCTAGGTTGGGCCTGTGTTTTGCCCTTTTGGACCCCTTCCCCTCAATCAATCTCTGAGATTCCACTTTACCCTGCTTCCTAACATCCCTCCCTACTCCCAAAAATTTCCCCAAGAATTTAGAAGCCCCCTATCCCCTTCATTTCGCTCCATTTCGACAAAATTCCTTGTTCCACACATCGGGATAAGTTTCACTAAAATGATGTTTATGAGCAATCAAAGATGATTTTTTCAAAACTGGGAGATTTAGTTTTCCATGACATGCCAAGGAAGAAAAACCTCCTTCACTTTTTGCACAGGTGTCATGGTTTTAAAGAAATGTCAAAAATACCGACGAGAACGAAGGTGCTCCAAGGACGGTTGGCCACAGCACAAAAACGAAGGAAAACGCCCGATCCACTCCAAATTTTGGCCAAAGCCTCTTTGACTGAGCATGGTACTTGATT
>APFE030344338.1:0-12000 GCA_000404065.3 Pinus taeda | reverse complement strand
TCAAGTATGGGGTTAGTACAGGGAGCTATAAGGATAAACTATGATAGCCAAAGTGCAATTTTCTTGGCAAAGAACCCTACATATCATTCAAAGACAAAGCACATTAATGTTCAGTATCACTTTGTGAGGGATACGATAGAAGACAAAAGGTGTTGTTGGTAAAAGTAGACACTTTGAAGAATACTGCAGATGCATTGACAAAATCTGTGAGCTCTGAGAAGTTCTCTTGGTGTAGAGAAACAATGGGCGTTGCAGAGATGGATAAATGACTAAGCTCTCTTGTGGCCCCCCTTGTGGAAAGAAAACAACAAGTGGGAGAATGTTGGGTTGTGTTATATTCTTTCCACGACAAGACCACGTAGTTAACCGGGGGGTTAGAGGGGGGCTGAGCCCCCCCTTTGTTGTGCCGATTGCGTAGCGAGGAGGTCACAAGGGGTTTGAGAGCTGCAAGTAACTCCACTTTATGGGGTCCGAGGCAGCGCCCCTGAAAATTTTGGTTTTGGAACCTATTTTAGGTTGGGCGGACCCACCAATGGTTTTGTGCATGATTTTCGCACATGTTTTTGGACGCGATGGTTTTCGGTCCATGGTTTTGGACGCGATGGTTTTCGGTCAATGGTATTGGATGCTTCGGCATGTATAAATATGTATTATAACATTGAAATGAACATAATGAAAAATCAAGTTGGTAGCCTCAGTTTTGGGATTCAAGGGAAAATCTCTGTGTATATGTGTTTTATGTGTTATGCTCTCGCATTTTTTATTTTATGTGTTTTAGAATTCGTATGCAGGTAATTTCTGTACGGAATTAAAACCTACAATTGTGACCCCTTAGGCTCCTATATATAGAAAGGAGGTTTTGTCATTTGAATCATCCAAGAATTGTTCATTTGTGTAATGTAAAGGAGGTTGCCCCCTCGAAGAGGATGATTTTGAAGTCATTGATCTCTCTTTTCTTCTATTTTGTGACCTAGTTGCATAACATTTAAGCCCAATTTAACAATTAACATTTTTATGCCTTTTATTTGTAGAAATTATCTTGAACTGTAAATACAACTCTTAAGAGCAAAAAAAACCAAGTAAACCATAAAGATACAACACACAATCATCACATAGGGACACAAGATGTTTTAGGTGGAAACCCAATGTGGGAGAAAACCATCATTGTGGTGTTTGCTTTGTCTTCTTATTATTAAAGAAAGATTCTTTACAAATTTGCACTGGAGTAGGCTTTTGCTAGTGCGCAGGCTCCTACCTACTTAAGGCTCCAACCTTCACTAAGTTTTCCAGCTGCTACTGGAAGGAAGCAACCACTCCCTCAAACCCCTGGTGATCCACTTTTCACAATGTTTCAAACTGGGACCACCTGCAAATAACATTGAGCTGGTAGGTCACTGGACCCACAATGCAATCAAGAAATATCTGCCCTCAAACTTGTTCAAGCATACTATTCATAATATCACCAATCTCCTTGACATATATCAACACTTCATCAATTTGATACAGTCAGATTTGAAAAAATACATTAGCAAGCTTCAACACAATCACCATTCAATCTCATAAGCAAGACAACAACAACAATCATGATTAGTGCAATGCATGACTTATCTTATGATTCATACACCTTAAGCAAACTTCGAATATATACTTGCACTGTCACAATTAGTTTGTCACCTCTAATATTTGGTCTATGTATTGCATATCATTGTACCTCTTATATGTTCTCAATATAAAAGACATCACAAAAAGGCCTCTTCAAACACCAAGATTTCAAGAAAGATACCTTGTCATAACCACCTAAAGATCCCTGCATACATAAATGCTAATATTCTTTTGCAACACAAGCAAACCAGATCTTCTGCAAACAATTCAACCAAGACTTCACTGTTCCTAAAAAAATCTTTTCAATAGTTATTGTAAAGTGACCCTAAACTCCTGCAACATTCAGTTGTCAAAGCAACATGTGTAGCTAGGTTAAAACCCTTGCAACCATCATAATTTTGCGTACAACTTTTGGAAACACTTGTGCACTGAATACCATAATCGAAGACACCATTCTAATCTCAACTATCAATAACCAATCACAACACATATGACTCTCTTAAGTAGAGGCTACACAAATCATACAAGAACCTCTATAAACTTCTGCATAAACATCATAGGCTTCAAACAAGTTATACACATTGATGCTTATATACATTCTCTGCATTCTACAAAAACTATAACCTTTGTTCAGATCTGTGTTCTCAAAAAAATCAAAACATCCCTTATTCAATAACATTCAAAAGTCCTTTCTGCAACATTCAAATATCCATAATAGAAAAGAACAAATTGTCACATTAATGAGTAACGATCCTACAACTTCAACAATTTTGTATTATTTTAATATGTTGATGAGATAAACTCCTACATAGAACCAATGTAGATCTTTGATAAGGCTCTGCAAGTGGATAAATTACACTATATCCCAAGAGCCACTCTGTTGTCTTATTAGGCCCTGACCCAGGTTCAAAAGAGTTATTAGCCAAACAAATCCTGCAGCGACCAGCCCTTTCGGCAACAGCCCGCAGAGCGCGGACTGAAGTCTCACCCGAGGTAGCAGGGGAGGGTGCTAGAACAAGGTTTCCGCACCCTTGGGATGTCTTGATGTGGTCTCGAGGGGTCGCACAACGTTCTGTGGCCTCGCACCACTCTGCTTTCGCGTAGATCTAGAACAAGGCAAATCCTTAATACTTATTATTACTGAGTTTGTTACCAACCAAATCTACTTCTTATAGTCTTTAAGCAAACATTTAATAGAGATAACCAGTGCGTGCACCCAGAAATGTTATAGATTTGCATAGACTTAGAGCATAAGCATAAGCGCACAGATCAAACAGATACATAAATCAGAAATTAACTAGATCCACAATATTTCAGAATCAACACAGTATTTCAGAACCAACTTATCTTTATTCAACTCTTTCGCCACTACGACCAAATCTGTCCTACGCACTCAGCTGCAGAGGTCCGCGCACACAGCTGTAGACTCTACCAGGCCTCTGCACACACAGCTGCAGAGCCTCTATCTATCTACCAACACCCTTGACTCGAACTTACAGACGCAGAAAACACTGTCTTTACACAACCATAACCCCAAGATTCCTCCGAAACATGAGCTACCTTCTACCCTTAGAGCCTCGCTCTATTTATATATTCCCATGGTCCGCGGACCATGGGCAGGCCAACTTACTTCCTATTATTCTATACTATTTCTTGGGCGAACAACCCTTTGACTCAACCTATTACATTTCGCACTCCGCATATTTTGGAGATTTACAATATTATTATCCTAACTTATAGCCTTTAAGCCCCAAAACTGTTACGCAGGACCCCGCTACCCAACAAGCCCCCAACACAATCATTGTGAATCGTACCGAGTCACTTGTCAGTGCGGCAATACGCGCTGCCTAGGCTCCGCAGTTCACCTTCCTATGAGTGACGCACTTTGTTCTGTTGTTCCCTCTTTGTCTCCTGCAACACTTCTTCCAGCTCCTGCTCCATTGTCTCTACCAATTCATGCAACCGATAATGCTCATTCTGCTATGCTCGGTTAACATAGAACACCCCCTCATAGGATTTTAGCTCTAGCTGGGGTGCCAATTTTGTATCTTTTATGTGCACTGTCTGTTGCAGCTAGTGTTCGGGCGGGTCGTTCGGGTGAAGTTGTTCGGGCGGGTCGTTCGGGTGAACTCGTTCAGGCGGATCGAGCGAGGGCGCACCCGGGCGAACGAGCCCATATCAAAAAATGCTAAGTTGTGACCCGAGGTTGGCTATGTGCACGTTCGTGCAGCTCGTTTGCCCGGCTCTCCCTTGTCCGTCCGTTTGGGTGAGTCGTTTGAGGGCGTGCGTGCGAAGTCGTTCGGGCGGGTTGTTCGGGTGAACTCGTTCAGGCAGGTCGTTCGGGCGGGTCATTCGGGTGAACTCGTTCAGGCAGGTCGTTCGGGCGGGCCGTTCGGGTGAAGTCGTTCGGGCGGGTCGTTCGGGTGAACTCGTCTTCAAGGTGCATCAAAAACGACTTGTTAACTGCAATTCCACCATTTGTCTCCGTATTTACAGCGTTTCCCTTATCTTTTATGGTTCGCCGACCAGCCCATGGGTGAGGCAGCAGCATTCAGACCAGTTATGCTTCGTGTCTACAAATTTCCGGCACATCCCCTACTGTTAATGCTGAACTCTGCGCGGTGCCTGCAGCTTTCAACACCGTAATCTTTCGAAAGCCTTGCATCTTCATTGGCCATATCATAATCCTCGGGCTTACTCCTTGAGCGTAGGTAATAAATAGTTCCATAGCAGGGGGAAGCCACAATAGCTTACTATTCTCAAAAGCGCAGCTCGTTCAGTGGATGCCCCCCTGTGATTTATAAGTGTTTCGAAATTCAAATTCGTTGGCTCCCACCTTTTCTAGTGCCCTCATGTTAAGCCTGTGGCAAATCGTTCAAGAGCTGGCTTGTACCCCGTCTCTTAATTGCCCGCCGCCCACTCCCTTTTGCCATAACTCAGACATCTTGTCATGAATAGTGACAGCAACGATCACCTCTCTGCTTGTCAACGTAACATTGCAGCCCTTTCCACGCAACCACGACCCTTGTGACAGACCAAATCTACACGCACATCAGTTGTCGTGCAGCTTCCCCCCATATTACTTTATCGTCCCGCGATCTCTTTCAACTCGCTGGAGCAGTGAGACTATCCTTCGGGCGGTTAGTCAGGCGGTCGACCCACCCGTGTAGAGCTTCAGGGGACTTCCATTTACTCTTCCCGGGAAGGGGTCTCCATTGAGCTTGGAAAGTTGGACCCCGCCTCCATCTGTAACTTCTTTGACTACATAGGGTCCCAAGTTCCAACCAGTGCATTCAGAGCTTTCCAAGGAATTTCTCGAACTTGCTGTCGTAGAGTAATACTAGATCATTTTCTTTGAACGTGCGCGTCTTGACATGTTGATCATGCCAAGCTTTTTCCCGTTGCTTGTGTACCTGCTGATGGAATCCTGGTAGAAACCTTTCCTCCTCAAGTTCTTCCAGTTACGCAATCCTTTCTTCCAAAGCCGCGCGGTCTGCCATGCCTGACGTTGTTGCTATTCGCAAGCTGGGTACAATGTACTCCATTGGTATGACGGCTTCCTTTCCATAGACTAACCTGAAAGGCGTCTGGTTCGTCAACTTGCACGTTGTTCGATGCCCATAGCACAGCGGGTATGTGCAAATCCCAATCGTTCCACTACGCATTACAAACCTTTGCCAATGCAGTCTCCAAGATCTTGTTGAAAGCTTCAACAGTTCCGTTTGCTTGCAGATGGTACGGTGTGTTTTGCTGATGATATATCTGGACCTCCTCAATGAGAATGCTTATAGTTTCATTCAGGAAGTGCATTCCACGGTTGCTCATTAGGATTTTTGGACATCCGAACAGTGTTAACACATTCTCGAACAAAAATTTCGCAGTTGTAGCGGCCTACAGTCCTTAACCGGTTGTTCTTCCGCCCATCGGGTCAAGTACTCGGTCGCGGTGATGATATAGCGTGCCCCCGTCTTTCCTGGAGCTATGATAGGCCCCACAAAATCGATTGCCCATTTCTCGAACAGTTGCAGCGTCATCTGTGGCTTGAGCGGCATTTCATCCCTTCGCGAAGGTTTCCCAATCTGTTGACATATGTCGCAGGCCCGACAGTACGCTTTGGAGTCTTGATGGAGAGTTGGCCACCATAGTCCTGCACGCAGAATATTTTGTGCTGTAGCACATCCCGCATAATGTCCTCCTGCAACCCCCCATGTGCTTCGGCAAGAATCTGTCCTCGCTCAAATTCCGGTACATAACGTCGTAATATTTCATCGTTGCCCATTTTGTAGAGGTGCCCTGCAATGACAGTAAAGTCTGTTGCGCATATCACCAGTTCTTTCTCCTACTGAACCGAATACCCCTGCGGCTCAGTTCCGGTGGTTAAGAAGTGGATGATATCCTCAAAGTGGCCACCCGCGACGCGCACTGCATAGAGTTGTGCATCAAGTAGCCCCTCCTCTAGGTTTGTGGGTTCTTCACCATTCTCAATTCGGGACAAGTGATTTGGGCCTGCGTTTAGACGTCCAAGCTTTACGATGACTTCAAAATCATATTCCTGAAATAATAACAACCATCTACAAATGCGCCCCCCCAACACAGGGTTATTCACTAGGTATTTGAACATAGAGTGATCAGGATTCAGTATACATCTTAAAGTGTCCTCCAAGTAGGTAGTGGCGGTATTTCTGGAGCGCGTACACCATCGCCAGTCCCTCCCGCTCTGTAGTAAAGTAGTTCTTCTCAGCTTTGGATAATCGTCGACTTGCGAACGCGATCGGGTGATCAATTCCTTCCGCTCCTTCCTATGTGAGTACTACACCCAATGCGATACACGACGCGTCAACATGCACGTGAAATTAGATGTCCCATTTTGGAAAGACCAAGATAGAAGTTGATGCCATCTTTTCCTTGAGCGTTTCCAGACTTTTGTTACATTCCTGATCCCAGCAATAAGTAGCGTCCTTTTTCAACAATTGTTCCATCGGTGCCATGATCTGCGCATAGCTCTTGATGAACTTTTGATAGTAACCAGTGTGTCCTAGTGTGGTGCGCAGCTGCTTGACACTTCGCGGCGCTTGTAGATTGAGTATGATAGCAATCTTTGTCGGGTCCACCATGAGGCCTTGCCTACAGACCACATGGCCGAGCAAGTTCCTGAAGAGGACAAGGAAAGTACACTTCTTCAGGTTTAGCGCAAACTGGTGTCGTCGGTAGGTATCCAGCATCAACCGTAAGCTCGCGATATGTTTCTTAACTAGCCCAAATACGATCCAATCATCAAGATATACCTCTAAGAACTTATGTATAAATTCCTTGAATGTAGCTACCACGACGCGCGAGAATATCGTCGGCGCGTTCTTTAGTCCAAAGGGCATCACCGTATACTGAAAATAGCCCCATTCGGTTGCGAAAGTCGTTTTACTCCTATCTTCCAGTGCAATCTTGATCTGGTGGTACCCCGAGAAACCGTCCCTGAAGGAGTAAGCTTCTTGTCCTCCCACATTTTCGAGTACTTCATCTGTAAATGGCATCGGGAATGGATCGTTGACACATGCATCGTTGAGCTTCCTAAGATCCACACAGATGCGAATCTCTCCCTTCTGTTTCTTCTCCTGTACAACCATAGGACTTACCCAGTCAGATTCCTCCACTGGTTCAATTATTCCTGCTGCGAGCATTTTGTCCAACTCTTCACGGACCTTTGCTTTATATTTTGGATTCAACCGATAAGGGCGCTGCTTGACTGGCTTCGCGCTCGGCTTTAGACTTATCTTCATCATTCCTAGGTTGTCGAGGATCCCTTTTAGCTCCGCGATTTTGGTCGGGAATAAATCTTGATATTCTCGCAATAACTCAACGACCTTCTCCACCGTGGCATCATCCCAATAGTCCCTGAGCGTTGCATACTTCAGCTCCTCCTCTGTACCAATGTTTACTTGTTTTGTTTTCAGCAGCGCAGTGATGTTGGGGTCCTCGATCGCTGGTCCGCAAACCTCGCGATTCCCCTCTATTTCCGGAATATTGATGTTTCTAGGGTCGTCCTCCTCATCTTCTATCTACACATTGTAACATTCTAGGGCTTGGCTCAACTGACGTGACCAGTCTACCATCACTATTTCTTCTCGTTCTAGTGGTACCTTGAAAATGGCGACCTTCACCACTTGCAACGCGTCATCAACAGTGTCCATCCATTGGTCCTCAAACACGAATGTCAATAAAAACCCTTTGCGCAAGATATCCCATTCGCTTGTACCATGTCGAAGTTTTGTTTCGGTGTACCAATTCCTTGGGATGACGTCCAGGGTGTGATAAAATAAGTGTACCCACTCTTGTTGAGACTCTTCTCCATAGGCTTGGTTCCATCTGGTAAGATGCTTGCGCGGGTCATCACGCCCATCATACTTTTCAATTATTCGTAGTTCCGGCTTACCAAACCTTATCTGCATCATCCTCCTGCAGTCCCGCCAGTCTTCAAAGGTTCCTTCATGTGTTCCCCACCAACATGCAGGCATCCCACGCAATGCCCATTTCAACGTATCGAACCGCTAGTGCGCTGGTACCATGCTTTCAAACTTGGTCAGGAATTAATCTACTGCGATCAGCCCATCATACATCGGTAGTTCGCAATCCTGACCTCTTACGCAATACAACGACCTAGTCATCATATTGCAATTTAGCATTGTTATTCGGTTCAGCCAATTATGCCACCGCTCGTCTTCCTCATCTGAATCTGTAGTGCAAGACTCTACATGCTCCCACGATATTCTGCCTTCTGCAGTTGGATTGACCCAATCTTGATTGCGTGCAGTTATCTTGTAGATACAATCCAGTTCATCATCAATTCCTTCGCCGCGCATAGGTTCAGTGTAACGCGATCCCTCAGCCAGGTCTAGCGGAATGACTACGCGGAGTGACTTCTTCTCAAATATCATTTTCCGCTTCCTTAAATTAATGACCCCATTCATATCTGTGGCCCAGTTTATCCCTAACAACGCAAGGTAAGGGCTACTTTCATCCACGATTTCTATTACCTCAAAGTCCATTTGTGTGCTTGCACCTTCTATATCTACGGTAATTCCTTGTAGTCTTCCCATGGGCAGGATCTTCTGTTGGTTTGCCATCCGCAATTGAATAGGAGACCATCGCAGTTTGGGCTTGCCCATGCGTTCCCAAGTCTGTTTAGGTAGCATGTTTGCATTCGAGCCTAAGTCCAGAATGATCTGATCCATCTCATAATCGCCAATCTGCGTCGTTAATCGCATTTCCCTTCCAGTACGTGAAGCATGTTTCTCCAAATTTTGGACCACACGCATTCACCCGATCCTGTGCACCTAGCTATCAATTCTTGTAAGCCTTTAACCGCCCTATTGTCACAAAGCAATTTCATGCATGTCTCTAAAAAGGTAGTTAGCATCGAGGGATCCCTTTTCGGCTCGGGTTGATCCCTACTACCTGGGGTAGAGACCTTCGCAAAGCTCTCTCTAGCTTCCAGACATGTCTCCTTGCGAACCCCTGCGTCTTCCTTGGTTAGTTTCCCTTTATCCTCCCCTATGGCCATGCCACTTCTGAGCATTATATTCACGTTGGGGTCTTCTTCGCGCGGTTCAAACCTCATCATTTGGACGTTCTACGTCGTCATGGGTTGGGCTGCCCTTTTCTCACGGATTTGCGCTATCAGTGTGGGGCAATCTATCATTTCGTGATCGAACTGCTCACAGTAGGGGCATGATATTCTGGTCGGATTAGTACAATCTCGAGTGTAGTGTCCTGGTCCTCTGCAGTTGTAACAGATTAGCTGCCCGCAGTCCCTTCCAGGCCCCATTCATCCCCGTCCTCGTCCTCGCCCTTGGAACCCACCGCAAGCTATCGTCGCGACTGGATCCTGACCTCGCGCCTCAGTCTGCATCCTATAGGCTGATGTTCGATCCATCAATAACTCATAACTACGGTAGTCCCGTTCATCGTGGCCCACCGATCTGCAAAACTTGCAAAATAATTGTTGGGGCGTCTGGGTAAACTTTTGCAGTAGGTGACAATTGTCTGTGTTGTGCTTTCCTCCCTACTGACAAATTGCGCACCAGAGAGAGGGCGCCATGCTTGGCCCCGCTTGTGCCTCTGGTCGCAACAGCGTTGGTCCCCCCACTGTTAAGTAGTTTGTGAATATCGAACAATGATCCTTATCATGGCCCTGGCCTTTACACTTTATGCACCACACCTCCTCGCGTACTTCTGGCCTGGGCACCCTCTCCTATTTCAGATTCTTCATTTCCAAGCATAGGTTTTGTATTTGCGTGTGGATTTGCTGAACTCCCAACCCAGGATCCTGTATTGGAGTCTCATGCAACCTCATTGTTGTTTCTAATGCTTCAGCTTGGGTTGAGATCTTTTGTTGTGATAACGTTGTCCTCAGGTGTGGTGTCAAAGACGCCATAAACCACGGGCAGTGTTGCGCATCTGTTAGCGTCATGTTAGCCTCTTGGATCGTATTCTTCAGTCTCTGATCTAGATCCCAAGGGGTTTCACCAGGTAGCATCGCGATTTCCTTGAACCCGAAAATCGACTGCATCTCTGATTTCGGCCGATTAATCTTCTTTTTTAACGCATCCCAGATCTCTACTATTCCGGCATTGGGGTAATCGCTAGAGTACTTAATATACCAAGTCAGCGCCCGATCTTGTAATGCACTCACCAGCGTAGCCTTTTTAATATTATCATCCATAACTCCTTGCGCTTCCCACACTGCCCTTACCACGAACCAAAACTGTTCTGGATCTTCACTCCCTACTCCTTTGAACACAAGCAACTTAATCGCGTTCGTCATGTTGAACTTCTGGTTTGCACGCAGGTGTGTTAAGGCCACCTACGAACTCGTACTGCTTCTAATCCAATCAATCTTCACTCTCTTTTTTTTCGTAGGATTCCAAGCTACCGACATCAAAACACCCTTTAGGTAGTTCCCGATCCCGGCAACAGAACCATTTGTTGGCTTATTGGGCCCTGACCTAGGTTCGGAAGATTTATTAGCCAAACAAATCCCGCAGCTACCGGCCCTTTCGGCAACAGCCCGCGAAGCGCGGACTGAGGTCTCACCCGAGGTAGCAGGGGAGGGTGCTGGAACCAGGTTTCTGCACCCTTGGGATGTCTTGATGTGGTCTGGAGGGGTCGCACACCGTTCTGTGGCCTAGCGCCACTCTGCTTCCGCGTAGATCCGGAACAAGGCAAATCCTTAATACTTATTATTACTAAGTTTGTTACCGATCAAATCTACTTCTTATAGTCTTTAACCAAACATTTAATAGAGATAACCAGTGCCCGCACCTAGAAATGTTATAGATTTTGTTGGGCATTGGATAATCTAGCGCTCCCCGTGTGTTTCGTGACATGGACTAACCACCTCTTAAGGATCCGTTTACTCTGACGATGTGTCCATTTACTAACACCTACGGATTTTGGTGTAACGGCAATTGTGATCCCAACAAGTGGTATCAGAGCCAAAGGTCTCGAGTTCGAATCACACCCGGCTCGCGCTGGGGGGGAGATTGTTGGGCATTGGATAATCCAGTGCTCCCCATGTGTTTCGTGACATGGATTAACCGCCTCTCGAGGATCCGTTAAGTCTAGCGATGCGTACGTTTACTAACACCTGCGAGTTTTAGTGTAACGGCAGTCGTGATCCCAACAATAATATTGTAAATCTCCGAAATATGCAGAGCGCGAAATGTAATAGGTCGAGTCAAAGGGTTGTCTGCCCAAGAAATAGTATAGAATAATAGGAAGTAAGTCGGTCTGCCCATGGTCTGCGGACCATGGGAATGTATAAATAGAGCGAGGCTCTAAGGGTAGTACGTGTTTTGGAGGAATCTTGGGGTTATGGTTGTGTAAAGATAGTATTTTCTGCATCTGTAAGTCCGAGTCAAGGGTGTTGGTAGATAGATAGAGGCTCTGCAGCTGTGTGCACAGAGGCCTGGTAGAGTCCGCAGCTGTGTGCGCGGACCCCTACAACTGAGTGCGCAGGGCAGATCTGGTTGTATTGGCGAAAGAGTTGAATAGAGATAAGTTGGTTCTAAAATACTGTGTTGATTCTGAAATATTGTGGATCTGGTTAATTTCTAGTTTATGTATCTGTTTGATCTGTGTGCTTATGCTTATGCTCTAAGTCTATGCAAATCTATCAAACCAAACGGTAACTCCTAAACCAAAAATTGGTTCGTGTTTATTCCTTCAAGTAGGTCTTCATTAAATACATGAGGGAGAGACTGTTCAATTCATCTCCCGATGACTATTCATATTATTTATTTATCTATTTACATTATATTCACCCAATCATGAGGATTAGGTGTCAACATTCCCCCCCTTAATCTAAAGGGATGTTGGTGAGTCCAAGCATCATTCTGAATCGTT
>APFE030344335.1:0-91503 GCA_000404065.3 Pinus taeda | reverse complement strand
ATTAGAATTCTAATTTAGGATTTAATTTTAATAAGAATTTTGATATTTTTTTTAGCCCAGCAACAGAATTTCCACATTCATGCCAGATTTGACCCATCAACTTTGAAGGCACATAGATTGAGTTATACTTGGCCAAATGAGGCCCAGGATGGCTCATTGGAAAGAGAAAATCAATGAGAACATTTTGGAGGAGGTTTCACTAACAGATTTAATAATTTATTGGGTCAAAAATCAGGCAGAAAATCAGGCTCCGAATTTTCAAAACAAATTCAATTTTCTGAGTTATTTTCTTCAATTTCATTTGTCCAAAGCCTCTTCTAATTGCAAATCCATGGGTTAATGATATCATTTGCCAATCAAACCATCCCAAGCATCAATAGAGAGCTTATATTTTATTTTCAATAATTTATTTAAATAAAATTTGATTGAATTTGATTTAAATGCCAGAAATAATATTTTGATTTTATTGTTGCATCTTAATTTAATTTGATTTATTTTTGCAAGAAAACAGTGGAAGAAATATGGAGAAAAGGATTTCAATTAATGAGAAGGCTCCAACAATTAAATATTGGAATTTTGAACAAATAAAATTGTATTTGGCAGATTTCTTTCCAACAAACTTTCCTCTCCAAAATTCCTTTGCAAATAGTATAAATAATAGATTGCAGAATGTAATTAAAAAAGCGGCTCTCCTCTGCAATTTTACACTTCTGAAAGCACTACTGTAATAGGAACTTAGAGTTGTAGGATAGAGGAGAGAAAATCTCAGATCTGGGGATTATCGAGGATTTTCCCTTTGGATCTTGAATTATGTATGAGGGGCAGAGTTTGCACTATTGTGGCTCTAGTTTTGAAGACATAAGTTCAAGCAACGTAAAGGATTGTTGGAGACCAAGATCAGAGAAATGGATGCAATAAATTGGTATTTTTAATACTACTGTTTCAAATATCAGTTTCATTTTTATAGTAACAGGAATGTCTCATTTTATTCATGTTTTTGCACTATTGTCAATATGGGCAATTTGTCTCAACATTGTTATTATGTATCTCTACTCTTATGAATTAATTTCTAATTTATGAGTAACTATTTACTCATAAATCTATCTTATAAAACTGATTTATTGAATGGTAATGTGTTGTGAACTATTTCCACATATTATTGTTTAATTATTGGATTTACTGATTTGATAATTAATATCATTTTTGTGAACTACTTCCTGAATGTTGTTGGTTTATTATTTCAGTTAAGAGGTCTCAAGAGGATGTGTTTTGTTATCCATAATGTCAGTTAATTGAACTACATCATTAATTTGATATTCATTATAAACAAGACATATCTAAAATCCCAATACTTTAATTATCATGCTCTTAGTTGGGTCAGATCTATATCTGCCTAATTAAGATAGGATTTAGATTAGTTTCTTTTGCTTGCATCATAGAATAAGCTTGCATTTAGAGTAAATTCTACATTCTTTTAAGTCCTCTCCTCAAGGAGGCAAAAATTTAGTTGTGGCTTGGCTGAACCCAAATCAGTTTAAGGGTCATTCTCTTGCCTGATCAGCAAGATGAAGTGATCTGATATCTCTAACTATTGGTAGTGAAAGATATATCATAAACCAATAGCTATAGGGAGAAGGTAACTGGACCTAGTTAAACCAGTCGGAGCCACCACACCAAACGGAAAATGAGCTGCTTTAAGGTCTGGACCGGGTGGTTATCCCCCATTGTTGCTGCAACGATTTTCGAGGCATCAACATTTTTGGCGCTAGAAGGAGCGCCTGAGATTTTTTGTCTATTTGAGTCTTTTCAATTTTAATATTTTATTTATTGCGATGGCTCCTCTCAAACTTCCAATTTGTAGTTGTATCCATGGATGTGCATCCTCCAATATTCCACCCGAAGTGGTAAGACTCTTGTCTCAGACAAAGTTTAATGGTAAGAGAAATTCTTCTGCTTTTAATCATGTCTTTCAATTTATTCAAAATGTTTCAAAATATGATTTTCAAGGAATTGATGAAGGCATTTTATGCAGAATTTTTACTCTCACATTTACGGCAAAAGCCAGAAGCTGGTGCAGAACTCTTCCAGTGGCTTCAATCCACAGCTGAGATCAATTTGTTACAATTTTCATTTGTAACATTGACGGCTATGATTATGAACAGGTATGTGAGGAAATTGAATATCTACGAAGGTTTGAAAATGAGTCTGTTAATGATTTTAATATTCGATTTCATTTGAATTGCTTAAGATTTAAAGACGAAGATAAACCTACAGAAGAATAATCATTAGATTGGTTTGAATATATTTGTTCTCTTCCACCCATTCCCAATCCATATGAAATTAATTCAAGCTTTGTTCCATCCCATTACAATATAAATGAAAATCCCAACATGGATGTGCAAATAAATGGTGATGAAGTGGTTTCACAAAGCTTGAAAAATATTTATATTCAAATGCAAGAAGACAACAACAACAATTTTGGAGAAAGAGCTGCCTTGGAATCTGAAAATTACTCTGCGGACAATTCAGAAAATCAGATCGCAAATCAGCAAGTACAAGCAGCAATCAAAGTAAATAACAAAATGCAAACTGCTGTGCAAATTTTTGAATTTTTCCATGATGAGCAGCAAAGCAACCTTCTTCAAGAAAGCATGAGCACGCAAATGAATGATCCGCAATCTGAAATTTACAATGAGCATAATGCACAAGAGTTCTCAAACATAGACAATTTTAAATGCATTGTTTCAGGTTCACATTTTTCCCTCTATCCTGATATTTTTAATGATAGTAATTTTCCCCCTCTTGGTATCAATGATATTTCAGAAATTAAAGAGGACGATTTAAATGAATTACCATTAAATTTTTATCAAGATAAAGAAACAATAATTGATCATTCTTTTGCCACTAATGAACATGAGATTTTTGTTCCTCCTTGTTTTGGTATATTGGATGAAATCAAAGGGAATTCCAGACAATCTTGTGAAGTCATTTATGATGATTACTCTGACATTGAGGATGTTGATTTCTATTCTTCTCAAGAGAATCCTCATGATAAAATTCAAATAACATTTGAGGATGAGGAACGCTTCAATTTAGGAATTATCTCAACTAATCTTCATTTTAGAGCAGCAAATTATCTTCATGATTTCACCATTCAAAAAAACATTCCAATTTATGATTCATATGATGATCAAACTCCCATTCCTATTCATAATCATAATTCGTTTTCTATTTCACAAGTTGGAATTCGAAATTACCCAAATTTCATAATTCTAGCCAATCCTTGTGAAAGAGAAATTATTTCAAAACAATCCCAATTGTGCTGTAACATTAGTTGTACAAATAGTGATTTCATACTAGTTTTTCTTTCACAATTATTTTGTTTAAATTTAGATTTATTTTCTGATTTTATTTTGCAAAATTTTCACACTTTTCGCTGGCATATTGAACACCTTACTATCAAACACTCAATTGATGCATTGCCCGATTGGGAAATTGAAGTTTCATATTATAATCATGAGCATCAAAAGATATCAATATTCCAATTTCAATCAATGCTAGTGTTTCATCAAAAGCTTCTATTTTTTCAAAGGCAATGTCAACAAGAGAATGTATTTTTGCAATCTGGCCAGCAATTCAATTCAATTAATAATTTTCCATTTCATTTGAAATATTTCCATCCATTTTTCATTAATTCATTTGAAAAATATTGGGAAATTTTTCTCTCAAAGGAAATTGTTAATAGCTTAACATTTGTACATAACACTAACAATTTTTTCCAGGCCTTTGAATTTGAAAACTCATATCCACAATTCGGCCTGTCATCTCCTCTTTTGAATGTTTCCCAATCATTAATGAAAATCCATCCAGATTTTTGTGATCCAATTGGTATTGAATTGGAAAGCAAATTTCAAGAGAAGGAGATTTTAATCAACTTGCTAACACTAACTGTACATTCTGATTTCATATTTAATTTTCTTAGTTTAATTAGATTTGTATTTTTATTACTAACATTTGCACTGTACATACATGCGGCAATTAAAATGAGAAAATGGCTACACTGGAAATATGACTATACCTAGTCATTTTCATGTATATGGTTAGAATAAGAGTAGAATTAATTTAGTTAGTTTGTTTTGTATAGTTAATTTGCTTTAACAGTTTTGTAGATTAAAAATAAAATAAAACAAAGCAATCAACCTTCTCATGCATGTTCACTGAAACATTTTCTCCTTATCAGAAAATTTTAATTATTGTTTTCCTTTTTCTAATTTCTTACAGCAATACCTCTACTCTGCCTATTCTGAATAACCTTGATTAAATTCAATTAAAGTTGCACTTGGTATTGATTGCCTCAAAGCCACTTTTCTTCATTTCGGGATTTCCTTCTAAGATTCTTTTGAAATTTATATGGTAAGGATTTGAGGATATAAAAGCTTCATGATCCCATTATCCCATGAAATGTATTGACTGTCTATGAAAAGCTTAATTCTAATTCAATCATTATTAGTCAATCTAACCTTTCACGATAATCATACGAAGTTCATATTATCTCCCCGGAATTTGCTAAAGCTGACCTTCAGGATGTCCATTTTGCTGAGTGCACACATTCAAATCTGTTTTGATATTTTTCCACAATTAGTGGTTTTATCCCATTATGATCTTTAGTTGATCATTTGATGTTGCAATACACATCATATTTATTTACTAAAGACATTATTAAATAGTCACTATAACAATACAAATTCTTCTCAAGTTATTCAGAATAAGCAGAGATAATAAATTGTTGTTTCAATTCAAAAGGGGAGCCTATTTTTATATTTATTTCTGGTAAATTTTATATTTCCTGAACATGAATACACAGATTTTATTTAGGCTGATTGCACACTTAGATTTAGAATAAATGATGAGATGATTTTGAACAAAGTCGAAATTTTGATAAATCAAAGGAAGGATTTGAAGATTCATAAGGTAAAATCTGCAGACAATTTCCTTCCAGGTACGCATTTACAAGTTCGTCCTCATCTCTTTTTCTTAGTTTATTTGTGATTCGTGTTCTATTTTATTTACAGGTTTTTATTTCTTTTCAAAACATAAAGTAAGTAGTAAACCCATTTCAAAATTGCAACAGGCTCAGGGAAATTTTATTTATGATGCATTAGAATTTAAGCATATTCTTTAACTTTGCTTTTATTCACTTAGGAAACCTAATTGAAATTTCAAGGAATATCATAAGACCATTCACATCATAAGATTTCATTGGAAGTAGTTCTTAGCATTTCTTTTGATAACAAATTGTTCATAAAATACCTCCGATGTATTATCTTACTCATATGCCATATCGCATTTCGCATATTAGAGCTTTGCAGTAGAAGTATACTTCCATTATTGTGTATCGCCAATAATCGACTTTACCGATATTGCGATGAACACATAATTCCAGACCCGATATGAAATTCAAATCAAATTCATAAAAAATATCGCATCCGTTCAATCGCAATAAAAGTAAGGGCATAATCATAAAAGGCCGATGTATTGGATCCGATATGTTATTAAAATACCATCATAAATCTATTGGGTCCACTCTTCATCGCATATCGGTATATCAAATATTGTTACACCATGTGCTTAAAATTGCCGATCGCCGACTAGCCACGTCATTCATCGCATATCGGTATCGCAAGAATCATGTTGTGTTACATCGGGTGCTTAAGATTGCCGATCGCCGATTTACGTCATCCATCGCATCGCCGATATCGCAATCGCTTCCTTGCATTTTTATTTATGGCCATATTACTATTCCAAATTTGCAATGCGCAATGTGCAATGTGCAAAATACAAATCGCGAAATACGGTGTGCAATGTGCAATTTGTGACATAACTGTCCCCGATCCCTGATATAACAATTCTTAATGATGCGATCGCTTCATTTCATTGCACATGTTCTCATTGCATGTTCTTAATCGGCAATTTGCCATTGGAATCTTCAATACGATAGCTTCCAATGCATGTCTCTAAGCCATTAAGATTTAATCAATATATAACATAGTAACAAAAGTGAAGTCTTGCAAATTAAACTTGAAGCATGGTGAAGAAACATGTGATGTGAATCATCCGATACGGTGATTTGTTATTTTAAAGGCGAGCTCGGGTAACCACTATGGAAAAAAAGCAATTGATGACAAATTTGCAGCACACAAAAAATCATTTCAATTTCTCATACATTTTAGTTTTAAATATATAATTCCATAATTAAAAAAATGGAATACAAGACCTCTCTATCTTCATATTGAAATTTTATTATCTTGGATTTGGTCTTGATTATGAACTATTTATAAAATCATGGAGTTTATATAAAACTAATAATATTTTGAGAAACAGTCATTACTGCAAATTCTCATTTTTATTTCTGATGCATTTCTTTTAATTTCAATTCCTTTGGGCATTAAGCATTCCATTTTTACATTTTTCTGCTTACTCTACTGTAAGTAAAATAAATAATGATTTTGGGTTATATGATTTTGGTTAGTTTGACTTCTTCATGTTTTTAATGTTAATTAAAATAAGAAGTCAGCTAGTTTGGGGAAACTGATACCTTTCAGGTAAGATCAAAAGCAATTATCCAATGGTAAGATTCATATACCCACTTTCATTAATTCATTACTTTAGTTTCAGTTTTGTTTTTCTGATATAAAAAATCTGTTTTGCAGTTCTCCATTTGAAGCTTCCAATCCTCCGCTAGATCATATTTTCGAAGTCCATACTCTTCTCCTGGCTTAATTTCAAGAAGCAGCGATGGTCTTCATCGAAATAGCTACACCAGGGAATTTCTGAACCTTTAGTTTGTTTCTTTGAGCATTCCTGTTATTTAAAAAATGATTAAGATGATGCTTTGAAACAAGAAGAATAATATAAGACAGAAAGGTTTTCATTGTTGCTGAATTTTATCATTGCTGCTATTCAAAAAGCCTAAAACACTCACAACCCTGCAAGGTATGATTTACCCAATCTCGACATGAGAATGATTGATTACACGATTATTTTCTTTTTCTTCATATTGTTGAAACATTGATATAAGCTTCTTGTTTGAGTTTATCTTTTGAAACTTGGATTTTCCTTCATTTTTCACATTTCTTCATTTTAATTTCGTTCGCTGATTTCTTTCTCATTTTAGCATAAGAATTCTTTTCCTTAGGATTTCAATTTTGATTTTGGTGACTTTTCCATTATTCATATGGAAGGCCTACTTGTTACCTAACAATGGTCAGCATACATGGAGAAAAAATGTTAATAGTCACCTATTAGCTTTCTTTTACACCTCTTAGTAGAGTTTGATTTTCTTATTATAAAGGTTAACATACTTGAGGAAGAGATTACTAATCAAGAGAAGTTGGCAAAGTATCATAAAATCTGAAAATTTCTTTTTCATCAAATTGTAATCATTTTGAGATTTCAAAATTTCATTAGGATCTTTCAAAGTTTTATTATCAGTCAAGAAAAGTTATTTATAATCAAGTAAAGACACTTTACAGCAAAGCAACTTTAACTCTGAAATTGTCATTTTTAACTCTTAAGAAGTCAATGATTCTCCCTGTCCCAAAGAGTCCTATTTTTCTAGAGTATAATCTAGAAATATATTTAAACTTAAAAGATAAGAGGTCTCATCATGACCCTGCTTACCATGATCATAGGGGAAAAATAGGCTGACATTACCAACACTGCTAAACAAACCAGGGTAATGGCTTATGATTGCAAACAATTATACGACAAGGGGTCTCATCACGAGCCAACTTGTTTACTCCTATTATAACCAGTGAATGGCATTGTCAACTATCTGGCCACCAAACCAGGATAATGGCTTTTAAGAGAAATAAAAATAAAAAATTCAAAGAAAATAAACATATATAAATGGATTTATTTTTAGATCAATAATTCTTAAACAGATGGGATTCTGAATCATTTATGATTAAAAGGTAACCCTGTCGAAACTATAGATGTTTGCTGGCAGCAGTGGCTCTACCTATGACAAAGGAGTATATTTTAAAAGCTAAGCTGTAAAGTGACCCCTGCTTTATCTCTACAACTAATTAAGGACTGATGTAGAGTTTCGAAATATTTTAATGTATGAGGAATTTTAAGAAAAATTACAATTAGATGATTCTTGCTTTTATTCAGACTAATGAACTTAGTCAAGAATTTCAAGCATAATTTTATCTTCTTTAATTATTTTTACTTTAATTTTAGGAAAATCTTATTCATATCAAACAGAGGTCACTGGTTCTTCTCCCGTGTGTCGCCATTGTTGTGGTGAAAACACAACCCCCCCATTATTCATTTGCTCAACTCAAATAATGGGGACCCTTTCTATAATTTTTTTTGGCTAAACACCTTTTTGGATTTTTATTTAGTTGATTGCCCTATGCTTTCGTTAATTTTTCATTTTCTTTGGATTCTTGTTTCGATTGCTTTCTTAGAAACGATTTTTTATAAGCTTCCCATTGACGTTTGTTTCGCATCATTTGGTCAACTGGATTGAAAATGACATTCCTTTGAATGTTTGATCATTTATGTAGCCTGGGTTAAAAAATGCGTAAAATGTACAATATTGCATTTTGTAGATAAATTAGTTCAATAATTCATTCATTTTAAATATTAACCCATAGCGAGTTTTTACTAACATTTTTCCATTTTTAGTTATGCGGTCAAATCATTAATTATCGGGATTGTTAAGAAATTCACTCCAATTTTCAAATCAAATCCTAATCTCGAAAAACCCAAACATTCAAGTGGTTGTAGTTCATTTTTATTATTTTTATTTTTTATTCTTCAAATGGCTGTAGTTTATTTTTTCATTTATTTTCTAAGTGGCTGTAGTTAGAACTTTATTCATAAAAATAAAACAAAAATAAAATTTATGTTTTAAAATTAAATTTTAAATTAATTAATTACATATAGTTAAATATAATTAATTTAATTCAAATTAAATTTAAAACCAAAAAAATATATAATAAAAATTGTTCCGATCGCATCGGGGCTTTTAATCGGATCGGAAGTTTTGTTCGGAATACATTTTAAAAAGTCCCGATACCCATCATACCCCGATGTGATATCGGATCGGGATTTCACATTGTAATAAAACCTCGATACCATATCCTCCCGCCCAATTCGCCGATACAAAAGCACTGAAAGGCATTAACTAAAAGTTTAAAGATTCAATTGTTTGAGTTTTGATGCGATTACTCCATTGCATCGGGAACCATCAATGCATATAAGTTCTATGCCCCCGGCCGAAAGCTTTTCCCGATCCGATAAGTCAAAACATTGACTTTCTCCATGCGTTGCTTTAAAATGGGTTATGTGTTAACATAAAGTGAGAATAGGTTTAGTTTAAAGTGTTTAAATATTTAATATAGTATGGTGAGAATAAGTTAGTTTAAAATAATGTTTAAATATTTAATATATTAAATTTTAAATTAGATAAATTAGTTAATACATAGAATTTAATTAATTTAATCAAATTAAAATTTAATTATTAAATATTTAAAGTTAATTAGTTATAAATAAATAGATATATTAATTAGTTAGATTAAGATTAATTAATAATAGTTTATTAATTGATTAGTTCAGTTCATAATTAAGAATTAAATTAGAAATAATTATTGGATAATTAGAATTCTAATTTAGGATTAAAATTTTAATTCAAATTCTCTTTTTAGCCCAGCAACAGAATTTCCAGATTTACATCAGATTTGATCCATCAACTTTGGAGGTTCATAGATTGAGTTATACTTGGCCAAATGAGGCCCAGGACGGCTCGTTGGAAAGAGAACATCAAGGAGAAAACTTTTGAGGAGGTTTCACTAATAGATTTAATCATTTATTGGGTCAAAAATCAGGCAGAAGATCAAGCTCCGAAATTTGAAACAAAATCAATTTTCTGAGTTATTTTCTTCATTTTCATTTGTCCAAGCCTCTTCTAATTGCAGATCCATTGATTAATAATATATTTAACCAATCAAACCATCCCATGCATCAATTGAAAGCTTACATTTTATTTTCAATTATTTATTTAAAAATAATTTGATTGGATTTGATTTAATTGCTAGATATGATATTTTGATTGCATCTTAATTTATTTTGATTTCTTTTTGCAGGAAAACAGTGGGAGAAATATGAAGAAAAGGATTTCGATCAATAACAAGGCTCCAACAATTAAAGATTGGAATTTCAAATAAACAAAATCATATTTGGCAGATTTCTCTTCAACAAACTCTCATCTCCAAAATTCCTTTGCAAATAGTATAAATAATAGATTGCAGAATGTAATTAAGGGAGAGGCTGCTCTCCTGTAAAATTTTAGACATCTGAAAGCACTACTGTAATAAGAATTTAGAGTTGTAGGAGAGAGGAGAGAAAATCTCAGATCTGGGGATTATTGAGGATTTTCCCTTTGTATCTTGAATTATGTAGGAGGGGCAGAGTTTGCACTATTGTGGCTCTAGTTTTGAAGGCAGAAGTTCAAACAATGTAAAGGACTATTGGAGACCAAGATCAGAGAAATGGATGCAATAAATTAGTATTTTTAATACTACTATTTCAAATATCAGTTTCATTTTTATGGTAACATGAATGTCTCATTTTATTCATGTTTGTGCACTATTGTCAATATGGGTAATTTGTCTCAATGTTGTTATTATATATCTCTGCTCTTATGAATTAATTTCTGATTTATGAGTAACTATTTACTCGGAAATCTATCTTATAAAACTGATTTATTGAATGGTAATGTGTTGTGAACTATTTCCACATATTATTGTTTAATTATTGGATTGACTGATCTGATAATCAATATCATCTTTGTGAACTACTTCCTGAGTGTTGTTGGTTTATTATTTCAGTTAATAGGTCTTAATAGGATGTGTTTTGATATCCATAATATCAGTTAATTGAACTACTTCATTAACTTGATATTCATTACAAACAAGACATATTTAAATCCCAATACTTTAATTATCTTGCTCTTAGTTGGGTTAGATCTATATTTGCTTAATTAAGATAGGAATTAGATTAGTTTCTTTTGCTGGCATCACAGAATAAGATTGCATTTAAAGTAATTTCTACATTCTTTTAACTCCTCTTTTCAAAGAGGCAAAATTTTAGTTGTGGCTTGGCTGAACCCAAATCAGCTTAAGGGTCATTCTCTTGCCTGATCAGCAAGAAGAAGTGATCTGATATCTCTTTCTATTGGTGGATAAAGATACATCATAAACCAATAGCAATAGGGAGAAGGTAACTGGACCTAGTTAAACCAGTCAGAGCCACCACACCAAACGGAAAAGGAGCTGCTTTAAGATCCGGACTGGGTGGTTATCCCCCATTGTTGTTGCAGCGATTTTCGAGGCATCAACATTTTTGGTGCTAGAAGGAGGGCCTGAGATTTTTGTGTATCGGAGTCTTCAATTTAACATTTTATTTATTATGATGGCTCCTCTTAAACTTCCAATTTGGAGTTGTATCCATGGACGTGCATCCTCCAATACCCCACCTGACGTGGTAAGACTCTTGTCTCAGGTAAAATTCAATGGTAAGAGAAATTGTTCTGCTTTTAATCATGTCCTTCAATTTATTCAAAACGTTTCAAAATATGATTTTGAAGGAATTGATGAAGGCATTTTATGCAGAATTTTTACTCTCACATTCGTGAGAAAAGCCAAAAACTGGTGTAGAACTCTTCTGGTTGCTTCAATCCACAGTTGGGATCAATTTGTTACAATTTTCATTTCTAAATTTGACGGCTACGATTATGAACAGGTATGTGAAGAAATTGAATATCTACCAAGGTTTGAAAATGAGTTTGTTAATGATTTTAATATTCGATTTCATTTGAATTGCTTAAGATTTAAAGACAAAGCTAAACCTACGGAAGAAGAATCATTAGATTGGTTTGAATATATTTGTTCTCTTCCAACCATTCCCAATCCATATGAAATTAATTCAAGCTTTGTTCCATCCCCTTCCAATATAAATGAGAATCGCAATTTGGATATGCAAATAAATTGTGATCAAGTGGCTTCATAAAGCTTGAAAAATATCTCTATTAAATGCAAGAAGACAACAGCAGCAATTTTGGAGAAAAAGCTACCCGGGAATCTAAAAATTACTATGTGGTCAATTCAGAAAATCAGATCGCAAAACAGCAAGTACAAGCAGCAATCAAAGTAGATAAAATGCAAACTGTTGTACAAATTTCTGAATTTTTCCATGATGAGCAAATACCGAAAACAGAGCAGCAAAACAGTCTTCTTCAAGAAAGCATGAACACACAAAGGAATGATCTGCAATCTGAAATTTACAATGAGCATAATGCACAAGAGTTCTCAAACAGAGACAGTTTTAAATGCATTGTTTCAGGTTAACATTTTTCCCTTTATCCTGATATTTTTAATGATGGTAATTTTTCTCCTCTTGGTATTAATGATATTTCAGAAATTAAAGAGGACGATTTAAATGAATTACCAAACAATTTATATCAAGATAAAGAAACAATTGCTGATCATTCTTTTACCATTAATGAGCATGAAATTTTTATTCCTCCTTCTTTGGATATATTGGATGAGATTGAAGGGAACTCTAGGGAAATTTGTGAAATCATTTATGATAATTACTCTGATACTGAGGATGTTGATTTCTATTCCTCTCAAGAGAATCCTCATGAGAAAACTCAAATAACATTTGTGAATGAGGAACGCTTCAATTTAGAAATTATCCCAACCAATCATCCTTTTAGGGCAGCAAATTATCTTCATGATTTCATTATTCGATAAAACTTTCCAATTTATTATTCGTATCATGATAAAGCTCTCATTCCTACTTATGATCATAATTCGTTTTCTATTTCACAAGTTGGAATTCGAAATTACGCAAATTTCGTAATTCTAGCCAATCCTTGTGAAAGAGAAATTATTTCAAAACAATCCCAATTGTACTGTAACATTAGTTGTAAAAATAGTGCTTTCATACTAGTTTTTCTTTCACAGTTATTTTGTTTAAATTTAGATTTATTTTCTGATTTTATTTTGCAAAATTTTCTCACTTTTCGCTGGCATATTGAACACCTTACTATCAAACACTCAATTGATGCATTGCCCGATTGGGAAATTGAAGTTTCATATTATAATCATGAGCATCAAAAGATATCAATATTTCAATTTCAATCAATGCTAATGTTTCATCAAAAGCTTCTATTTTTTCAAAGGCAATGTCAACAAGAGAATGTATTTTTGCAATCTGCCCAACAATTCAATTCAATTAATAATTTTTCATTTCATTTGAAAGATTTCCATCCATTTTTCATTAATTCATTTGAAAAATATTTGGAAATTTTTTTCTCAAAAGAAATTTTTAATAGCTTAACATTTGTACATAACACTAACAATTTTTTCCAGGCCTTTGAATTTGAAAACTCATATCCACAATTTGGCCTCTTATCTCCTCTTTTGAATGTTTCCCAATCATTAATGGAAATCCATCCAGATTTTTGTGATCCAATTGGTATTGAATTGGAAAGCAAATTTCAAGAGAAGGAGATTTTAATCAACTTGCTAACACTAACTGTACATTCTGATTTCATATTTAATTTTCTTAGTTTAATTAGATTTGTATTTTTATTACTAACATTTGAACTGTACATACATGCAGCAATTAAAATGAGAAAATGGCTACACTGGAAATATGACTATACCTAGTCATTTTCATGTATATGGTTAGAATTGGAGTACAATTAATTTAGTTAGTTTGTTTTGTATAATTAATTTGCTTTAACAGTTTTGTAGATTAAAAAAAAAAATAAAACAAAGCAATCAGCCTTCTCATGCATGTTCATTGAAACATTTTCTCCTTATCAGAAAATTTTAATTATTGTTTTCCTTTTTCTAATTTCTTGCAACAATACCTCTACTTTTCCTATTCTGAATAATCTCTTGATTAAATTCAATTAAAGTTGCACTTGGTATTGATTTCTTCAAAGCAACTTTTCTTCATTTCGGGATTTCCTTCTAGGATTTTCTTTTAAAATTTATATGGTAAGGATTTGAGGATATAAAAGCTTCATGATCCCATTATCCTATGAAATGCATGACTGTCTATGATAAACTTAATTCTAATTCAATCATTATTAGTCAGTCTAACCTTTCACGATAATCATATGAAGTTCATATTATCCTCCTCGGAATTTGCTAACGCTGACATTAAGGATGTCAATTTTGCTGAGTGCATACATTCAAATCTGTTTTGATATTTTTCTACAATTAGTGGCTTTATCCCATTCTAATCTTTAGTTTATTATTTGATGATGCAATACGCATCATATTCATTCACTAAAGACATTATCGAACAGTCGCTATAACAATACGGATTCTTCTCAAGTTATTCAGAATAAGCAGAGATAATAAATTGTTGTTTCGATTCAAAAGGAGAGTCTATTTTTATATTTATTTCTGGTAATTTTTCTGTTTTATGAATATGAATGATTGATTTCATTCAGGCTGATTGCACACTTAGATTTAGAATAAATAATGAGATGATTTTAATCAAAGGAAGAATTGAAAATTTATGAGGTAAAATCTGCAGACAATTTCCTTCTAGATATGCATTTACAAGTTCGTCCTCATCTCTTATTAGTTTCTCTTTTCCTTAGTTTATTTTTGATTCGTGTTCTGTTTTATTTACAGGGTTTCATTTCTTTTCAAAACATAAAGTAATCAATAAACCCATTTCAAAATTTGCAACAGGTTCAGGGAAATTTCATTTATGATTCATTAGAATTTAAGCATTTTTGTAGCTTTGCTTTCATTCATTAGAAAACCCAATTGAAATTTCAAAGAATATTATAAGACCATTCGCATCATAAGATTTCATCGGAAGTAGTTCTTAGCATTTCTTTTCATAACAAATTGTTCTTAAAAGACCTCCGATGTATTATCTTACTCATATGCCACATCGCATTTCGCATATCGGAGCTTTGCATTTGAAGTATACTTCCATTATCGTGAATCGTCGATTTCTGATAATTGACTTTACCAATATTGCGATAACCACATAATTCCAGACTCGATATGAAATTCAAATCAAGTTTAAAGGAATATCGCGTCCATTTAACCACAATGATGGTAGGAGCATAACTTTAAAAGGGCCGATGTCTCGGATCCAATATGTTATTAAAATCCCATTATAAAAACTTATCGGGTCCGCTCTTCATCGCATATCGGCATCGCAAAAAATATATTGTGTTACATCGGGTACCCAAAGTTTGTCGATTGCCGATTAGCTACGTCATCCATCGCATCGCCAATAGTGAAATCATTTCCTCACATTTTTTATGCTCACGTCACTTCTCTGAATCTACGATGTGCGTTTTGCGATATGGGAAGCACAATGTAAATATTTTCCGATCCCCGATATAATATTTCTTTAATGATGAGATTGCTTCATTTCATTGCACATGTTCTTATCAGCAATTTGCCATTACAATCTCTGATGCGATAGCTTCCAATGCATGCCTTTAAGCCATTAACATTTAATCGATATATCGCATAGCAACAAAAGTGAAGTCTTGCAAATTAAAATTCAAGCATGGTGAAGAGACATGTGATGTGAATCATCCGATACATCGATGTGTTATTTTAAAACCGAGCTTGGGTAACCACTATGGTAAGAAACCAGTTAATGACCAATTTGCAGCATATTTAAACCATTTTGATTTCTCATACATTTAAATTTTAAACATATAATTCCATAATTAAAAAATGGAATTCAAGACCTCTCTATCTTCATATTCAAATTTTATTATCATGGATTTGGTCTTGATTCCGGACAATTTATAATCATGGAGTTTATATAAAACTTATAATATTTTGAGAAACAATCATTACTGCAAATTCTCATTCTCATTTTTGATGCATTTGTTTTAATTTCAACCCCCTTGAGCACTAGGCATTCCATATTTACATTTTACTGCTTGCTTTAGTTTAAATAAAATAAATAATGATTTTGGGTTACAGGATTTCGGTTAGTTTGACTTCTTTATGTTTTCAATATTAATTAAAATAAGAAGTCAGCCACTTTGGAGAAACTGATACCTTTCAGGTAAGATCAAAAGCAATTATCCAACGGTAAGATTCATTTACCCACTTTCATTAATTTCCATTTCGTCAATTTACTCTCAGTTTTGTTTTTCTGATATATAAATCTGTTTTGCAGCTCTTCATCAAAGGCTTCCAATCCTCCGCCAGATCATATTTTCGAAGTCCATACTCTTCTCCTGGCTTAAATTCAAGAAGCAGCGATGGTCTTCATTGAAACAGCTACACCAGGGAATTTCTGAACCTTTAGTTTGTTTCTTTAAGCATTCATTTTTAGAAAATGATTAAGATGATGCTTGGAAACAAGAAGATTCATATCAAACAGAAAGTATTCATTGTGGCTGAATTTTACAATCACTGTTATCTAAAAGCCTAAAGCATTCACAACTGTGCAAGGTATGTTTTTCTAAATCTCAACATAAGAAGGAATGATTACATGCTTATTTTCTTCTTCTTCATATTGTTGGAGACATTAGTATAAACATTCTTGTTTGAATTTATCTTTTGAAACTTGGATTTTCCTTTTCACTTTTAAAATTTTTTCATTTTTGTTTTGTTTGCTAATTTATTTTCTCACTTTAGCATAAGAATTTTTTTCTTTTGGTTTTCAGTTTTGATTTTGGTGACTTTGCCATGATTTATATGGAAGGCCTTCTTGTTACCTAACTATGGTCAGCATTCATGGAGAAAAATTGTTAATAGTTACCTATTGGCGTTTTCTTAAATCTCTTTGTAAAGTTCGATTTTCTTATTATAAAAGTAGACATACTTAAGGAAGAAATTACCAATCAAGAGAAGTTGGCAAAGTATCATAAAATCTGGAGAAATTCTTTTTCATCGAAATTGTAATTATTTTGAGACTTCAACATTTTATTAAGATCTTTCAAAGTTTTATTACCAGTCAAGAAAAATTATATATAACCAAGTAAAGACACTTTACAGCAAAGAACCTTTAACTCTGAAATTGGCATTCTTAACTCTTAAGGAGTTAATGATTCTCCCTGTCCCAAAGAGTCTTATTTTTCTAGAGTATAATCCAGAAATATATTTAAACTTAAAAGATAAGAGGTCTCATCGTGAGCCTGCTTACCATGATCATAGGTGAAAAATAGGCTGACATTACCAACATTGCTAAACAAACCAGGGTAATGGCTTATGATTGCAAACAGTTATAAGACAAGGGGTCTCATCACGAGCCAGCTTGTTCAGTCCAATTTTAACCAGTGAATGGCATTGTCAACCATCTGGCTACCATACCAGGACAATGGCTTTTAAAGATTTACTTAAAAAATAAAAATAAAAATAAAAAAGAAACATATATTGATGGATTTATCTCTAGATCAATAATTCTTGAAGAGATGGGATTCTGAATCATTGAGGATTAAAAAGATAACCTTGCTAAAACTATAGATGTTTGCTGGCAGCAGTGGCTCTACCTGTGACAAATGAGTATATTCTAAAAGCTACACTGTAAAGTGACCCTCGCTTTATCTCTACAACTAATTAAAGACTGATATAGAGTTTTGAAATATTTTAGTTTATGAGGAATTTTAAGAAAAATTACAGTTAGATGATTCTTGCTTTTATTCAGACTAATGAACCTAGTTAAGCATTTCAAGCATAATTCTCTCCTCTTTAATTACTTTTACTTTAAAATCTCATTCATATCAAATAGAGATAATTGGTTCTTCTCCCGTGTGTCGCCATTGTTGTGGTAAAAAACACAACCCCCCCATTATTGATGTGTTCACTCCAAATAATGGGGACCCTTTCTATAAAAATTTTGGCTAAACACTTATTTGGATTTTTATTTAGTTGATTGCCCTACGCTTTTCTTAATTCTTCGTTTTCTTTGAATTCTTGTCTTTATTGGTTTGCTAGAATTGATTTTTTATAAACTTCCCATTGACGCTTGTTTCGCCTCATTTGGTCAACTGGTTTGAAAATGGCACTCCTTTGAAAGTCTGATTATTTATATAGCGTAGGTTAAAAATGCATAAAATGTAGAATATTGCAGTTTGTAAATAAATTAGCTCAATAATGCATTTATTTTAAATATTAACCCATAGAGAGTTTTTACTAACATTTTTCCATTTTTAGTTATGTGGCCAAATCATTAATTATCGAGATTGTTAAGAAATTCACTCCAATTTCCAAATCAAATCCTAATCTCGAAAAACCCAAACACTCAAGTGGCTGTAGTTTATTTTTATTATTTTTATTTATTCTTCAAGTGGCTGTAGTTTAGAAACTTATATTCATAAAAATAAAGCAAAAACAAAAATCTATTTTTAAAATTAAATTTTAAATTAATAAATAATAATATCTTAATATTATTAATTTAATTATTTTTAAATTTAAAACCAAAAATATATATAATAAATTGTTCTGATCGAATCGGGGCTTTTAATCGGATCGGAAGTTTTGTTTGGAACACATTTTAAAAAGTCCTGATACCCATCATACCCCCGATGCGATATCGGATCGGGATTTCACATTGTAATAAAACCCCGATACCATATCCGCCCGCCCGATTCACCGATACAAAGGGACTGAAGGGCATTAACTAAAAGTTTAAAGATTCAATTGTTTGAGTTTTGATGCGATTACTGCATCGCATCGGGAACTATCAATGCATATAAGTTCTATGCCCCCGACCGAAAGCTTTTCCCGATTCGATAAGTCAAAACATTGACTTTCTCCATACGTCGCTCTAAAATGGGTTATGTGTTAACATAAAGTGAGAATAGGTTTAGTTTAAAGTGTTTAAATATTTAATATAGTATGGTGAGAATAAGTTAGTTTAAAATAATGTTTAAATATTTAAATATATTAAATTTTAAATTAGATAAATTAGTTAATATATAGAATTTAATTAATTTAATCAAATTACAATTTAGTTATTAAATATTTAAAGTTAATTAGTTTATAATAAATTAAAGTTAATTAGTTTATAAATAAATAGATTATATTTAATTAGTTAGATTAAGATTAATTAATAATAGTTTATTAATTAATTAGTTAAGTTCATAATTAAGAATTAAATTAGAAATAATTATTGGATAATTAGAATTCTAATTTAGGATTAAAATTTTAATTTTAATTCTCTTTTTAGCCTAGTGACAGAATTTCCAAATTTACATCAGATTTGATCCATCAACTTTGGAGGCTCATAAATTGAGTTATAGTTGGCCAAATGAGGCCCAGGATGGCTCATTGCAAAGAGAAAATCAAGGAGAACATTTTGGAGGAGGTTTCACCAACAGATTTAATCATTTATTAAGTCAAAAATCGAGCAGAAGATCAGGCTCCGAATTTTGAAAACAAAATCAATTTTCTGAGTTATTTTCTTCAATTTCATTTGTCCAATGCCTCATCTAATTGCGGATCCATTGGTCAATGATATCATTTTCCAATCAAACCATTCCAAGCATCAATGTAGAGCTTATATTTTATTTTCAATTATAATAGAATTTTATTGAATTTTATTTAAATGCCAGCAATGCTATTTTGATTTTATTGTTGCATTTTAATTGATTTTGATTTCTTCTTGCAGGAAAAAAGTGAAAGAGATATGGAGAAAAGGATTTCAAGCAATGAGAATGCTCCAACAATTAAAGATTGGAATTATGAACAAATAAAATTGTATTTGACAAATTTCTCTTCAACAAACTCTCATCTCCAAAATTCATTTGCAAATAGTATAAATAATAGATTGCAGAATGTAATGAGAGGCTGCTCTCCTCTGCAATTCTAGACTTCTAAAAGCACTACTGTAATAGGAATTTAGAGTTGTAGGAGAGAGGAGAGAAAATCTCAGATCTGGGGATTATTGAGGATTTTTCCTTTGTATCTTGAATTACGTATGAGGGACAGAGTTTGCACTATTGTGGCTCTAGTTTTGAAGGCAGAAGTTCAAGCAATGTAAAGGACTGTTGGAGACCAAGGTCAGAGAAATGGAGGCAATAAATTGGTATTTTTAATACTACTATTTCAAATATCAGTTTCATTTTTATGATAACAAGAATGTGTCATTTTATTCATGCTTTGTGCACTATTGTCAATATGGGTAATTTGTCTCAATGTTGTTATTATGTATCTCTGCTCTTATGAATTACAATCTGATTTCTTAGTAACTATTTACTCAAAAATCTGTCTTATAAAACTGATTTATTGAATGGTAATGTGTTGTGAACTATTTCCACATATTATTGTTTAATTATTAGATTTACTGATTTGATAATCAATATCATTTATGTGAACTATTTCCTAAGTGTTGTTGGTTTATTATTTCAGATAAAAGGTCTCAATAGGATGTGTTTTGGTAACCATAATATCAGTTAACTGAACTACTTCATTAACTTGATATTCATTATAAACAAGAAATATTTAAATCCCAATTCTTTAATTATCTTACTCTTAGTTGGGTTAGATCTATATCTGCCTAATTAAGATAGGATTTAGATTAGTTTCTTTTGCTTGCATCATAGAATAAGCTTGAATTTAGAGTAAATTCTACATCCTTTTAAGTCCTCTCCTTAAAGAGACAAAATTTTAGTTGTGGCTTGGTTGAACCCAAATCAGATTAAGGGTCATTCTCTTGCCTGATCAGCAAGGAGAAGTGATCTGATATCCCTGTCTATTGGTAGATAAATATACATCATAAACCAATAGCAATAGGGAGAAGGTAACTGGACCTAGTTAAACCAGTCGGAGCCACCACACCAAACGGAAAAGGAGTTGCTTTAAGAACCGGACCGGGTGGTTATCTCCCATTGTTGTTGCAGTGATTTTCGAGGCATCAACAGGATGATGTATTTGTTGAAACACTTTCATGGTGCATAGGCTTTCTGTTTTATTTCCTTTTATTTTTATCATTTTCATTGCATTTTTTATTTCTTGTCATCTTCTTGTTGGAGTTGAATGGAGTATTCAAATATATCATGATTTTTATGTAAATAAATATGGAGGCTAGAACGCTTGCAAGAGTACATCGACGTACACAACTTCTATTGGAAGAATCACTGCACCTCTATGGAATCCGTGATTTCCACCCTGGGGATCCTAGTTACTGATTTGTAACGTTTACCAACACTTGCGGGTTTTGGTGTAATGGTAAACCTCCACATGGTATCAGAGCCCACATGTTGCTAGATAAAAGGCACACCAGTGCTTTATTTTGCAGGTATTATAGCTTGGAGATCGAAGCTTGATAGAAAAATGGAGTTTCCCAAAGCATCGATCCTAGCACCGTACAATTATCACGAATGGAAGGACCAAATGGCTCGATACCTTCGTCATAAAGGGTTGTACAGAATTACCATAGCTATAGAAGTGGAACCTACTTCAGCCATAGAGAAATCCAAGTACCTCAACCGTATGGATGCGGCCCGTGGATCGATATGCATGTGCATCTCTTTAGAGTTGTAGTTTCATCTATTTGCATGCAATACTCCCAATGAGATTTGGAAAAAGGTTGAAGATCTCTACGGGAAATAGGATGAGATGAAAGGACATCTTTTCGAAGTGGAGCTACTGTCATTGGATCCACGGAACTATGACAGAATTCAAGACTTCTTCACCAAATATATTGATCTATTGCTGCAACTCAAGAGTTGTGGAATTGACAAATCCAAGGAGGAGAGTCATCAAGTTCTCTCTATTATGTCAAAGCTCATACAGGAATAATCCGTCTTTGTGTATACATTTCATTCAGTAAGGCTCGCAACAGGCAAATCCTACACTATGCCTTCTCTCAAAGAATTTATGGAGTCCCTTATTTTTTAGCAAGATAAACTCATTGGCATGGGGAAAATCAAACCTCAAAAAGTTCTTGCACTTGTTGTGCATGATAGCAGCCACAATAAACATCACATATTTGATTCAAGTCAAAAAAATCAGCAGCAAGAAGACAAGGAAAAAGCGCATTCCCATCCAAAAAAGGAAGGGTACACCAAGCCTTTCAATGACTCCTCCGGCTCGAGAAATGAGGAAGGGAAGAAAGGAAACAGATGAACCTACTGTCAAAGAGGATTCCATCCAGAATCCTCTTGCATGAAGAAAAAAATTGACCAAATGGTAGAAATCCTTATGAAGCACAACCTTGGGGACCACACCCCTCAGGGCGCCAAGAAGAAAACAGAGGATCCGCCACACGGGAAAGGTAACAATTTTCATGCTTTAGTTGCAATTAATTATTGTCCTGATGCATGGATTATAGATTCTGGTGCATCACATCATATGGATGCTGTAAAGGAAGTCCATTCCTCTTTGTATGCATGCAAAGGACAAACCATCCTCATGGGAGATGACTCACCTATTGAGGTCACCGGAAAAGGTAGAGTGGAACTTTTACATGGAAGCTTTGAAGATGTGCTTCATGTTCCAAAACTTTCGGTAAACCTACTTTCAGTTTATCAGATCACTCATTCCGACACCGAAAAGAGAGTGGAATTCACTCCAGATGTAGTAAACATATATGATCTACATAGCAGCGCCAAAATTGCAACTAGTGAGGTAAACAATGGAGCCATATTGTATAAATTTTCTGAATTTATTGAATTCGAATCCTCCTTATTGCTTACATATGCTGATGATAGTAGTAGGCTTTGGCACGAAAGGTTTGGTCACTTAAATTACAGGTATATGTAGCAGCTAAGCAAGAATGAGATGGTGGAAGGCTTGCCAAATATCAGTTTCTCGAAAGGAGTTTGTGAAGGGTGTGTTCTTGGCAAACATCCCAGAGAAAACTTTGACACCGGAAAGACTCATAGAGCATATTCTCCTCTAGATCTGATCCATAGTGATATCATGGGGCCCTTTCCTCATCCTTCCATCAAAAAAGAAAGGTATGTGCTTACATTTCTTGATGATTTCTCACGTCATACTTGGGTGTATCTTCTCAGGAACAAATCTGAAGTTTTTGAGCACTTTGAAGATTTCAAAGCACTAGTTGAGACACAGTCAGAGAGAAAGATCAAAGCCCTCCATATAGACAATGGGGGGGAATATGTTAACACAACACTTCGGAACCTTTTCCTTTAGTTCGGCATACAGTTGCAGTACATAGTTCCATACACTCCGCAGGAGAACGAAGTTGCTGAGAGAAAGAACCGCTCTCTCAAAGAGATGGTTTCCTGCATGTTGCATGCCAGGTCACTGCCTCATAAGCTCTTAGCCGAAGCAATTAATTGTGCTAACTACATCCAGAACAGATCTCCTCATAGGTCTGCCAAGGATCAGACCCCCTTTGAGGCTTGGAGAGGCAATAAACCAGAGGTCACTCACCTCCGTGTTTTTGGCTCTCGAGCATGGGCCCGGATCCCCTTTGAAAAGAGGAAAACTCTTGATCCACAGAGCACTGAGTGCATCTTTGTTGGATATCCTGATGGTGTGAAGTGATATCGACTCCTGATTCCCTCTACGGACAAGCTCATCATTGAGCGAAGTGTCAATTTGAGGAAAGTATCTCGCATACACCTCAATCGACGCATGCAGACACTTTTTATCTACCTCATGTTCGAGATGATGATTCAGTGCACTCAGATGTAGATACAGATCATCCAAATGCTGAGGAAGAGCGTGCAGATGCCAAGGAAGAGTCTTCAGATACAAATCTACTGCATGCAAATGATGAGCCACATCCAAGCCCAGATCAGGCTTCCAACAGTGAATCATATTCCCTTGTCATAGATCAGAGAACAAGGAGCTTACGTGAGATATATGCACAAGACCAACCAGCTGCTAGAAATGGTCTTGTGGGGGATAATTCTGATCTGCAGAGGCCTAGCTCAGAGTTTATTGAACCTCCTCTTATCCTCACTACCATTGAACCATCGCCCTCTTGGCATTGTCATTTGGTTTAGCCTTCTGATCCACAGTCTTATGCTGAGGCTGTTGGGCATCCATCTTGGGAGTCTGCCATGGAGGAGGAGTATAACTCCCTCCTTAAGAACTAGACTTGGGATCTGGTCCCCCTTCCTTCAGGAAGGAAACTTGTCCGCTGAAAATGGGTCTACAGGACCAAGAGTGCTGCAGATGGGCAAATCACCATACAGAAAGTGAGGTTAGTAGCTAAAGACTTCCAACAAGTGCATGGCATTGGTTATGACGAGACCTTTGCTCCAGTAGCAAAGATGGATTCCATACACCTTACACTTGCCATTGTGGCTGCCCAGGGATGGGAAGTACATCAGTTGGATGTGAAGAATGCCTTTCTTCACGGAGATCTATCAGAGGAGATTTACATGGAGCAACCACATGGTTTCATTCACAATTCATCTTTGGTCTGCAGACTAAAGATATCCCTCTACGGCCTTAAGCAGGCCCTGAGAGCTTGGTATGCGAAGATGGATTCTTTTCTCTTATCACAAAAATTTGAAAGATGTAAGTCTGATCTGAATGTTTACATGCTGAAGACACATGATTCTCTTCTTATCACTGGCAACTCGGCTTCAGCCATTGCTACAGTCAAGAGGGCCTTGCATGATAGGTTCTTGATTACAGACATGGGTCCATTACACTTCTTTCTTGGACTTGAGATTAGCCAGGATGCCACAGGCATCAAACTCTCTCAGGCTAAGTATGCACGGGATCTCCTCGAGAGATTGTGCATGACTGACTGCAAGCCAGCACTAACTCCTTTTCTGTATGGCGTCTGCCTTAAGGATGGAGGTGACACTCCATTAGTTAACAACACTCTCTACCGACAGCTAGTGGGGAGCTTATTGTACCTCACCCACACTAGACCATATCTCTCATATGCAGTAGGGGCAGTTTCCAGATACATGCAGGAGTCGCATGAGCTACACTGGAATGTTGCCAAGTGCATCCTCCGATATGTGCAGGGCACCATCACCTTCGGGATTCACTATGCAGAAGGAACTGCATTGAATCTTCTTAGCTTCACAGATTCTAATTGGGCAGGAGACAACATTGATCGCAAGTCCACCCCGGGATATTCACTCAGTCTAGGATCTAGCCCTATCTATTGGTCGAGCAAGAAGAAAGCTTCTATTGCTCTCTCTTCAGCTGAGGCCGAGTACAGAGGATTAGTCAACATCACCATTTAGGTTCTGTGGCTACAACACTTCCTCACTGAGTTGGGCGTCCAGTTCCACCAGCCCATTGTCATCTGGTGTGACAACCAGAGCACTCTCAAATTTTGCAGGGATCTAGTATAGCAGCATTGGACGAAGCACATAGAGATCCATATGCACTACATCAGAGACTTAGTACATGATCGGGTCATTGATTTGCAATTCTGTCCCTCAGCATAACAGAGTGCAGACATCTTCACGAAGACATTCACTGAGCAAAAGTTTCGCTCTCTGCGTGATCATCTTGGAGTGAAGGACACAGTTGCTTAGCAACTGTCTTTTCTTCCTCCTTTTCCTTTTGAATTACATTGTATTTTTTTGGGGGGGGGGGGGGGGGGTTCCCACAAGGTTTTCCCTCTTTCCTCAATTTTAGTACAAGTTGCACCATATTTTGTGTGACCTTTGGCCTTAGTTGCTAGGACCCATTTTCTATTTTTCCCCATAGTGGTGCTCAGGGGGGTGTTGGAACTACTACACACCTACATGTAGACTCTTAGTTAGAGCATGGGACTGCATGCAAGATTCCTTTTGCATCTTGGAACTACTACACACCTACATGCAGACTCTTAGTCAGAGCATGGGATTGCATGCAAGATTCCTTTTGCATGATTTACTCCTTGATTTTCTCCTTCTTTAACTCCGCAACTGACTAGTTATCTCCGGAACTTGCACCTCTATGGAATCCATAATTTCCACCTTGGGGATCCTAGTTACTGATTTGTAACGTTTACCAACACCTGCGGGTTTTGGTTTAATGACAAACCTCCACAACCTCTGTTTTTCATAGTCATCACCATACACAATGTCCTCAATCTTCAATCCATTGAGATTGAGCGTAGAGCATAGTTAACAATTCATCCTATACAATGATCGATGAGTCTTGTTGATCGTGTCACATTGTTTCACATATTTTCATCATTTTCACATCTATAGGGTGTCGAGTTTGAAAAAAACTATCAAAGTACGTACAATCAGTGTTAAGTTAGCAGGCATTCCATCTGATGCTTTCTCTTCGTGAAGATATAGGCACAAGCCCATTGAAGGATCTTCATATCCAAGTTCTATTACCATTAAATTCTTTAGTTTTCTTTTGTTGTCTATACCGATGCTCTTTGTTTCTATTTTAATTGACCTCATGATTGACTGGTATTTATTGATGGGTGCAACATAGTGAGGGGTTGTCCTGCAAGAATCCATTATAGGCACAACATAGTCAGGGATGAGTTGTCCCGCAAGAAAACATGTACAATGCACCTTAGATGATTGAAACACATCCTATCAGGGAGAACAAAACCCTTCTCACTATGTATGTGTAAACACAATGACTTTGAAAACTTGTCCCACATACACACAAGGGCGCAATTACTCATCCAACGTACTCTTGAGAGTGTTTTAGCATCCATATCCCCATGGAACCAGCAGTTTTTGAAATTCCTATCATATACAACCTCCTCAAGCTTCAATCCATCAAGATCGATGAGTCCACAACATAGTTAAAAAATCGAGCCAAACCGGTTTAAAAAATTCATAAATATGAATGAAGGCAAGCAGAAGAGTGTTGTCGGAATATTTGTCTTCCAATTTAATATCTTTTTGGAGGTTTCTAATTCTTAATTTCTCTTCGCACAAACTTGGGGGTTCCCAGAATGATATTGTGTGGGATGTTAAAGTTGTCGAAAACTAGTTTATGCTGAGAATTGTAATGTGTGGGAAACCAATTTACCGAGATTTTCTCTTTGACCCCCTTGGCAGTCCACTCCTCCCTGCCCACTAGAATTTCTTACAATATTGGGAAGAGATGTAGCAGTGTGAGGAATAATGTTACGGCAGTCAAGATTAGCTAGCCACTCACAAAAATAGTCTTTTATTTTATGAATTGTGAGGATTGAGAAATACAAAAGATAAAACACTCTCCAACAAGAGAATTATGTCTCATCAGAACTTATTAAGCCAATTGAAAGAAAAATATTGAGCATTTTCATCAAACTTTGACTAAAATAAGAATAATATATATGTTAGAAAAATAGTAATGAGACTTATAAGGAAAAATAAGAAGAAGAGATAATTTTTTTTAATAATAGTTCAATATGAAAAAAACCTTATATTTTAATATTTGTTAAAATAAGTAAATTTTGAGATCCAAAAAGTAAACGTTTATATTATTTATATATAATTTATGTAGTGATATAATACAAAACTGCGGCTATATTTTAATATTTGTTAAAATAAGTAAATTTTGAGATCCAAAAAGTAAACGTTTATATTATTTATATATAATTTATGTAGTGATATAATACACAACTGTAGGCTGACATGAAATATGGTGTAATGAATAACTGATTTAGAATATATATGTAGTCATATAACACGAGAGGTGTATTTATTTTAGAGATTAGTATGAAAAATGATTTAGAATAATTAAGTGATTATATTGATTTTGGTGATAATAGAGTCAAAATTAATTGATTAAGTAAAAATTGATTGAATGCATTAACTAAAGAAATGATGTCAAGGAAATTGATCATGTTCATTCCGTTTATCAACCACACAAATTATGGAAATTATCAAGTGAAATAAACTTAACAATAACATAATGATTTTAAAATATGCGCTATAGGTTGAAGTCCACTACATTTTATGCTCGGGTGTGATCTACCTATTAGTGATTGCAAATTAAAACTCTTCTTATATATAGAATGTATTGGTATATAAAATTCAATACAGCGAAAAGCATACAATATAATATTGTCTAATATATAAGGGAAATATCATATATTTTGAGTTAAAAGTTATAATGATTTTCCAATTATTAGTCCCTACCTCTGGTATAGCAGGGGCTATAGCGTTTGATACGGTGTTGACTCTCTATTAATTTTCACATTGACCGTCAATTTGTACGGGTTAATTACTGTTTAATCAAAGTTTATGCTGGGCACTTTCTCTGTGAAAACTTTTTAACCAAATTTTTCAGTTTACCCTCTTATTGCCTGCCTCACTTGGCTCGATGTTATGTTAGTGTGCGCAACTTAATCTATCCTAAGTTTTCTCAAAACAAAGTTATTCTGGTACCTGTTCTCCATGCCTTGCATGCTGCAAGTGCCAGATCTTAGATATCTGTGTAGAGGCATCCATGTTTGTCCAGAAATCCTTTCTCTGGAGGAGACAAGCAGGGGAGAGAGTGAGTTTCCGTTTCGAGCTAGTTTGAGGACCAGAGCAGAGAGTGTCCACCAGCAGCATCCGAGCTAGTATCCGAGCCAACAACAACATTTGTCAAGGGGGGAGCTTCAGCTTTAGTTTCAGCCAAGGAAGAGAGGAGGAGTTTCTTGATTGATTGGGATTCTTACTACTTGTAAGTATGTTTAGTGGTTTCATTTTACAATGACCTAATTTTACTGGCTTTACTGGCCTTGTATTGGCATTACTCTCACTGCATTCACAAAGTCTAAGCAGCGTTTCCATGATTACAGAAGTTGTCTTGTAGGCAACCTTTTCCTCTGCTTTTTGTTCATGCCATTTCTTTGGTTTGCCTTCGGCCACTTTTTCTGCAACTAATACATGCTCTTTCCATTCAATTAGAAGGGCCCCCAATACAGGCTCTACAAACTTTGCATATTTTGGTGGTAGGGGCTGCACCTGCGCTGGACCTCTATGTCTAGAGAAAAAACCTTCTAATTTCCATGATGTTTCATTTCCACAATCACAACAACCACCACCTGTGTGAATCATGGAGTAATCATGATAGACATGGTTGCCAGGTCTGAAACGAGGAACATAAATAGCACAGGTAGGATCTTTCTCTCATGTCTAGCACATATATGCAATGTCATTGTTTCTCCAAACTGCCCCACAGACACCTTGAGTGCCAACTCCCTGCTTCCTGAGTTCATCAATTGTTGTTACCTTGTGCCCATGCCCTCATGTTAGTACACTATCGGGACATTTTCCTCAGTCCAGTCGAATAGCCTCCCTCTATCCATTTTCTCCTTGTCATATATTGCGGTTACATACATAGAGATACAAAGAGATATAGAGGAGATAGCGAGGGCAAAGACAAAACCTTGGAAATATGGATACTATGGGGGGAAAACGACGTTTTGGGGGTCCTCCCTCTGCTTCCAATTCTCCTTCTAAGAGGTTCCAGCCCGAGGAGGACGAATTGGATGAGGCCGTGTTTCTGGAAGAAACCCATTTGAGAGACGAGGAGCTCATACATGATAGCGACAACCCAGGAGTTGAAAGAAGGTAACGTCTTGCTAAGGATTGGAGGCAACCCTAGTTGTAGCTGTGCAGGTATTGACCTAGATCCTAATTATCGGGCTTCATACCCACCTCCCTCTCGGACCTTAGACCCACTTCCCTCTAGTGTTGGCTTTCAAAGAACAGGCTTTCGAGGCCGAATACCCCATATCTTCGTTTGCTCAGGTCAATGCAAGATCCAAAAATACAAACCAATTGTCCATTTTTAGTTCTAACCAAAATATAGCATACCATAAAATCCTTCTTTGACTTATTCATTGTCATTACCTCTATACAACCTTGCCATTGTAAGAATTTCCTGCCAAATTGGAAGGCAGCCAGTTGCAAAGTCTACTAATTTCTTCATCTTCTTCTAACCTAGGGATACAATTCTGGTCATTGAAAGGCACGACAATGACCCCTGAGGGCCAAGGATCTGCTCCTTGATGGGACGCTTTCGCTCATCGGATGAGCTCCAGTGCTCCAGGACAGGTTTTCTTGAATACCCTGATTGACCTGGTTATTCCTTTGACTGTAAGAAAGCCTTGCCCCTCCGTCTGATTCTTGCTATAGCTTGGCTTAAGTGGCTTGGCCGATACTTTTCTGTCCATCATAGGCGAGCCAATTTGCTTGCAGGGTGAGTGAGGGGCGGGGCTTGACCTGAACCTTGACCAACTTATTTTGCTGCTTTATTCATTTGGGACTACTAGAATGTCCGAGGGAGTCATCTCCACGCACAGAAATGTCATTTCTATGGTCTGTATTTTTCGAGGCATGGAGTGAGGCCTTTATACACGTAGGGAAGAATGCCCTCCATTTTTCTTTTTTCTTTGGGTTGGGTTTGTTTTCAACGATACAGACGAAGAATGAAATGAAGTGAGAGGCCACATTAGGGGGGCAGGAGAAACTGCCTTGATACAATCCACATGCCTCAACTACCTTGAATCATTCCACGTGCCTTGACTGCCTTAAATCATTTCTGCAAGACAATTTTAGAAAGACTCTAGAAGGAGATTCAATCATATGCAAGTGAGTTGGCTAGCTAGGAGGTAGACACGTTGGACATGCAAAAGAGACAGAGGTAAATACGTTGGGTGTGCAAGAAGCACGAGAGGCACGCAGGTGGTAAAATTGTGGTCCCACGATATTTTACGTGTTTGAAATATATTTTTGTATTATACATTTTTTTTTGCATGTGCGACAAGTGTCTATTTAAAAGCTCTGTCTTTAACTTGTTTAGAAGCTTTGTCTTTAAAGGCTCCATCTTTAGCTTGTTACGGTACAATTTGTCTTTGATTTTATACATTACAGTTTTAGAGCAGTGAATTGCTACAGCGTTTGAGGTCTAGTTTAATTTGACAGCCTCTAGAATTCAATTGGTGATCTGTTGCAAACCCTAGTATTGTGGTATGTGTCATTCCTTCACAATATTAAAGTATAAAGAGGCAGGGTATATAATATTTTTAGGAATGTTAGCAATTTGATAGATCTGCTTCTAACTAGTTTATCAACTATGCATATCCTTTATTTATCATTTAACGGAAATTGAGATCATCATAAACAAAATGAAAATTTTGATACCATTCAAGACTTCTGCATTTTGTTCAATAGAAAAACTTCCAGGTTCGAATAAGGGTTCAATTTTCACTTCTTCCTTAACCAATATATTAATATGCTAAAGATATTTTAAGTTTCTTATTTTCAGCACAATTTGCCTAGGATATATTTTCAAATCTTGAAGTTGTGAGAATTGGACACTCTAAGGAATGAAATTTGTCTTCATCTTCTTAGCATATATTGCATACTTTGCAAGTTTTCTTCTCACATAGGGTACTATTTCTTTTAATTTTGATCCTGTGAGATTTGGGATCAAGCATATGTCCTTCATTTAGGACTAGATCGAGATGTGGAAACTACATTGCTAGCATTCCTAAAGTAGCAAATGCATGACTAAAGGCCAATTTATATTTTATTTCCAAATAGTTTGCATGTTGAGCTATCACATCTTGCAGCACTTGGTTATGCATGAATACTTTTGTTGTACTCTCTCATTGGTTAGTGGACTTTTTGGCTAAGCTGTTTCCACAGCTCTGTTATCCTGTAAGGGAAAAACTTCCTAGCCTGACCATGAAATTTAGTTCATTCCTTTGTATCAAAATTATTTGGGAAACTAAATTTGCCATCAACCTAGAAGGTTCTCAAAACCTCCTCCTTAGAAGAGGTTCTACCTTAAAATTAACTTGTCTAAAGACCTTGAAAAGGAAAGGCTCTCACCTTGCACCTCATGCTCTTCAATGTCCCAATGTTGCAAATATCATGTTGGTGAATATAATGCCAAGAGACTGAAAAGAAACTTATCACAAATAATAGAGTATCGAGAAACTAAAACAAATATTAGGATATAACAATGAATAACCCTTTTGCTTTCAATCCCGTGTTTTTTCTCTTTAAAGCGGACAAAAAAAATCCAAAATTTTCAAAATATCCCCAATATTTTACATCAACTTGTGATATTTTGACAACATATCATAATATTTTCAAAATATAGTGACACTTTCATACTCCTCAAAATATCATGACTTTTTCCACCAAGTATGAGTGAGTTCAAAGACTTGAATTGCCAATATTTGCAAGTATGCCTCAAACAAGGACACTGAATATGTATGGGTTCAAGTGGTCCAAATGAATTCACAAGAGACAGGCTACGATAGCCCAAAAGGCACAAGATAGCAATCCTTTGACTTCTGTTGGGATAGCTAGAAGAAAGCCAATGGCTTCATCCACAATCAAGGAGCCAATGTAATCCCCTCAAAATGTCACCCTTGGAGGCCACAACAAAAGGGCACACTGTTTGTGTCCTCTCTTGGAATCCTAGGAGCCTTTATACCTAGTGAGGCCAAAATAAAACCCAAAAGTTCCACTATGCCATCAACTTTGAACTCCTTCAAAATTATAACTCCCATAGGTGATAATGTTAAGGGTAACATGGATTCCATTTCTTTCTAACCCAATGAACATATCAGGATGGAATGCAGGAGGGATCCTTACTCCAAAATCTAGACATTTTGTCTACAATAAGGAAAAAAAGGCTTTGGGTTTTCTTTTCAAAAGTTCATTGAACTTTATTTGGCAAAATGCAGGCATTTTTACTCCCCCCCCCCCCCCCCCCCCCCAATGATAAATGGGAGATGTATCAAATCTAGTCTCTCTCTATGTTGTTGTTGTCATCGATTAGAATTTAGAGAATAGACACACCATAGGGATTAATGTCAATTTTGATTAATCTTGATGTGCACATGTTGCAATTAGTAAATATTCATTTGACCTGCATTGCAAAAAAAAGAACACAAATTTGGAAGTGGAAAGCTGATGAACTTCCAAAAGCTCACTGGTTTGTCTATTGTACTTTAATATTGTTGATGCCTAGGGGCCAAGAAAGAAAGAAAGGGTAAGCTAGTTAGGATTAAATGGTAGGAAGATCCCATCACACAAGTGACAAAACCCCTAGTTTGAAGGATTATGGCAGGCCAAGTAAAAAAGAGCTTGACAATTTCATGCCCAATTCATTATTAGTCAGTTAAAAACTGAATTTAAATTTGCTAGGAATTCCATACAGAAAAGGCATTCCAAAATTTGACTAAAATTAATGAAGCAACAACATAAGAAACAAAATACAATTTACATTGCGAATGCTTACAATATTTGCCTTTGCTTTAAGTGTTTCAACATCACGCTCTAATTGATGTTTCCAATCAACGATAAGGGATTCTTCCTGTATTTAAAATGAGAAATTTTTTAACTATGGGATTGATGTATGCGACAATATCCATCATATATTTGAAGTTTGTTTAAATACTTAAGGCATTTGCACAGTCACTTTGTTAGGAAAGAGTTTAGACAAAAGCTTCATCACATTTGGAGCTTCTTTGTTTCATTCATGTAACCTCCCAAAGTTATCCTGCATTTTTCCAAAATTCAGCACATCATCCATATAAGATAATAATAAGAAGATAAAGGTTCAATTGCTTAAATTTTGGATTCAAATTTTAGAAGAATACTATAAAACTCGAATCAAAATCAAAATTAGTCCTAACTTTAAAGACAATGAATTAGGAATCTGTATCAACATTAAAACAATATGATGGCCGTACACACTGTACAGTCAAACAATCCCGACTATGAATTAATTTTATTACATGGAGCTGTAGAATGTTTGTCATGTGATATTATCTCTTATCCTATGTAACAATGGAATATAACTTGGCACATTTTTTGCAAAACAAAGATTTTGTATTGTGTTGACAAAGCTCAAAGCTCAAGAGAAACTTCATGCTTAAATCCCATTTGTCTACATTTGTGTACCCTACATAGAAAATAGGCCATAACCATAACAAATGCCAAATTTTGTATCTGCTTCATTCAGAATAAGACATGAATTTATAGAGTTAGGGTACCGATTTGAAGCACAAGTATATATTGCATATTTCACAAGTTTTCTTCTCATGCAAGGTGCTATTGCTTTTAATTTTGAGCTAGTGAGATTTGGGATCAAGCATATGTCCTGCATTTTTGTAGGTGCCCATGTTGTATAATGGCTTAGTAGATATCCAGGGACTAGAATTGCTTAAGATCCTCTATTTATCCTAGTGGTAGTGGTCAAGCGAAAATTCATAAACAGAATTACAACCATTTTACAAGTATCCATTGGATGCACCCCTATTAGTGCTTTATTGTACTATTTCAATTTTTTTCATATTATTCTACTAGAGATATTTTAAGTTTCTCATTTTCAATAGAATGTCCTCGATATATTTTCGATTCTAGAAGTTGTGACAGTTGGACACTCTAAGGAATGATGTTTGTCTTCTTCTTCTTACTGTACATTGCATATTTTGCAAGCTCTCTTCTCATATAGGGTACTATTTCCTTTAGTTTTGAGTTGGAAGATGCTTTGCTTGAGCTCTTGTCGAGAGGCATACGCAGAGATCTTACTCATACTGGTGATGTCTGAAATTTTCTATATTTTCTCTAAGAATGCAAATGCTTATTCTGTAAAGGCCAAAAGACTAACCTGAAAGGTGGTAATCCTTCCCTATAGGCATTAGTTTACTAAGGCCTACCTACCATACAAGAAGAATGAGTAATATGCCGAATCCCACGTCAAACCAAAACCTAATAGAATTATCATGAACATAAACTGATCACTAGGTTTTGACAATAATTGTCACTCCATCACCATTTTTTCATTTTAGTGTGGTTTTTCATGTATTTTCTAATCATGATATTTCATTTTTTAATGAGCATAAATAACAGTTTCAACTTCAATGCTGCAAATATTCTCACCCCTTGAGATTATAATTTCTTTTGATCTATTCTAGATGTCCTTGCCAACTTGCTATCCATCAACAAAGGACTCGGTTGCAACTTTTCCATCTCAGTCATTTTCATTATGTCTTTCCACTGCTTCCTTTATCAAGTAATATTGCTCTCCAAAGCAACTTTTTCATTTCCAATTCCTTTGTCATTTATAAATATGACTTGTTGCTAGAAATTTGATATTTTTTTGGCAACATAATGCAAGAGCCTATTGTTTAATATATATATTTTGTTGGAAACAATCATCTTCAATTTTTGCTAATCTGATCAATATTTTTTGCAAAGCTATAGAAGACAATTACACAAGGAAACTCCGGTAAGCAATTGGAAATGATGGAAGAAATAATAGATGTCGACAGTTATAAATTCATATTACAAGGCATTGTGCCTGATAACATTGATTGTGTATTAAAAAGAAATGGTCTTTTTAGACTAGATGCATTTTGATATACTCTAGGAGATTGTCTATTTGACTCATTCGAAATGCTTCTACATTTTCGTTATACTTCAAATCAACTACGAAATGGGTTAAGAGAACATTTTATTTTTTGCTTAAACAATAATGTTGTTGAAGCAATAGAGTCATATGAGTATGAACTATCACCTGAATTCCCATACGCGTTACATGGAATTAATGATATTGGTACATATCTTCGTAAATGTGTTGTTCTGCATCTACAAATATAAAGGAGTCTGACCGAGTTTTATGGGGCGATACCTTTTGCATATGTTGGTTAGCTAAATGGCTAGATATATCAATTGGAGTTTGGTCATTGACAAGGCAAACAAGATATTTTAATTTTAATCAACATGAAAATACAATTCCATATTGCATTCTCTTTCATGATGCAAATCCTGTTAGTGTTCATTATGAACCATTACTTTACCAAAAGTTTCCAATATCCATTTGTAACCAGTCTAATATCTACATGTCATCTATTTACAAAGATATTGAAAGCCATTGGATGCATATTCCACATAATATGATTTTAAATGAATTAATGATCACAAAGCAAATGACATCTAATTGCAGTGACAGTCTCTTCAATGCTATTTGTTATTTGGTAGCAACAGAATTCGATGCACAGTGTTTGCAACTTTACATTGTCCAATCTTTTTGCAATGCACTTATGCATAAGAATCAAGATGCATTACACTGTTTAGAACACTACCTAATAGTTGATGTGATACAATATGCAATGAATAACAACTGGAAACAATATCTCATAAATATGGCAATGCCATATGAGAAAGGACAGGTAAAAGTTGGACCATTCTGTTTGCAATGGATATCTGTCATATTCAAAGTGAATATCCAGGTATGGTCCTCTGTTGCTAATAACTTTGTCAGTTACATTTTTTCTTATTCGAGATGCAATCATATTATTAACATCATGTCATTCAGAATAGATACATTACATATTCATTAGCACATAATGATACAAAAATATGTTTGCAATTCTCAACAAGTGTACATGGAAGCAAAAGAGGATTGCAATCAATTGCGTCATAAGCATATACTAGAAAAACAACAATGTATATCTCAAGTACATTTTAACAATAATATTCAATTTGAGATAGCATCTCATTTAGAACAAATGCGACCAACTAAGCATCGTAGGCTCAATTATCACAAACTAAAGCAATTCATACGTACAAAAAGCAAATGAAGTGATGTACATAACAATGATAACATCTTTTGTCATAATCATGTACTAGAAAATCAACAATCTAGTTCTTGCATAAGCAACTCTAGTAAGCAATTGGAAATGATGGAAGAAATAATAGATGTTGACAGTTACGAATTCGGATTACAATGCATTGTGCCTGACAACATTGATTGTTTTTTACTAGAAAAACAACAATGTATATCTCAAGTACATTTTAACAATAATACTCAATTTGAGCTAGCATCTCATTTAGAACAAATGCGACCAACTAAGTGTCGTAGGCTCAATTATCACAAACTGAAGCAATTCATATGTACAAAAAGTAAATGCAGTGATGTAGATAAAAATGATAACATCTTTTGCCATAAGCATGTACTAGAAAGTCAACAATCTAGTTCTCGCATACATCTCAATAACAACATTGAATTTGATATAGCATCTTGCTTACAAAAATTTCCCAAGTGTCATAAGCTTACTTATCACCAAATGAATAAATTCATACGCACAAGAAGCAAATGCAATGACATATGCAAAAAAGAATCTTCTAATAAGAAGACAAGAATGACAATTCTTGGATTAAAACAAATATTGCGTAACATCGGAAACAATAAGAAAAATACAATAAGCAAACAAATCCATCCAAGCAAGAAAGATGCAAAATACATTTATATAAAACAAGTCGAAGACACGCCTAGGAAAAGATGTGCAGTTTGTACCAGATTGCATTTTTGCAAAAAATATCAGATGCTTCACTATAGAGTTGCAAGAAAAGCATATGAATTTGACATTGAACAATAGGACCTTCAGCAATGAAAACATATGTGTTGCTTGAAAAAAAGAACTCCAGAATTGAAAGCTTCCACAATTTGCAACACCTAAACAAATAAGATGTAACATTCCATTGCCAACTGTAAATACACTTCCAAATCTAGAAGAAAGACTTGTGTCACTGAGAATTTCATTTGCACAAATCAGACAATGGGGATATAGGCGATCACAGATTGGCTTAACAAGATCAATTATCAATGTACCAGTTCATATGGATGTTGTGCCAAAAGCATTGCCACAATATCTAAGTAATACAATGACAATTGCAGTTGCATTAAAAAGACGATTGCAATACAAAAATGCATACCAAACAGGGAAAGTACATCCAATTATTGTCATGAAAGCATTGAATGAACTATGTTCTAGAAGTCTTTGTAAGGCTGAGAACATTTGTATAAATGTGAATTGGACCCATGTTTTACAAGAGAATAATGAATACATCATACAAAATGAAAACAGTGACAATGAAAGCGATACAAACAGTGATGCAAATAATGAAGCACCTACTGAAACATTGGTGCATGGATTAATAGAGTCACAACGCATCTACGATTCGCAAGACAAGATTATTGAACTAGCACCTGCTGAAGGACAATGACCACTGGGGATTTTCAAGGACAAATATGCAGAAGAAATGAACTTTCCAACATTATTCTATAGTGATGCGCGTGATGATGACATCACAAATAGGTTTAGCTACCAAAAAATTGTACAATGGGAATTGTTACAAGCAAGTGGTGACTTCTCATATCATACAACAAATTTGTTTTTCAAGACAATGCGAATAATCATTGATAAAGTGCTTTCTTGCATATGGGTACGAATAAGAAAAGGACAACTAAAAGGGAGAAAAATATTAGCAAAAGATGTCAAGTATCGAGCAAATTTGGAAAAGTTATTGAAATCTGATATTGGATACATAGATTTCAGAAACATCCACATATCTTCTGATCATTTGGAACAAATTAAGAAAAACATATTTGCAATGATATGACAATTGGGACCTCCAACTTTCTTTGTTACATTTACAAGTGCAAACATCGATGGAAACCATTAGTAGATATACTCGTCACATTGTTTAGGAATAAAGCAAGTAAAAATGATATTGATATATTAGCAGATGATGACATTGACTACCTTATAAGAAAATATCCAGTCACATGTAGCCAGTACTATAGACATAGAATTAGTGTTGTAAAGCGAGTGATATGTCAAGATACTACATTCTTTGGAAAAATCTCTGATTACTATTTCATAACAGAATTTCAAAATAGAGGAACTAAACATGAACATGGACTGTTATGGATAGAAAATGCTCCAATATATGGAAAACAAAGCAATTCAGAAATTGAGAAGTTTCTTGACAATTACATAACTTATGATACAGATCATTTGGAACCAGATGTTGCTAAATTTCATAAACATCACCATACAAGAAGCTGTAAGAAGCGAAAAAATTCAAACTCTAAATATAATTTCCCCATGCCACCAATGAAATCAACAATGATCATTGAGCCAACCAATGTACAAAATAAAAAACTTGCAGAGAAATCAATATCACTTTGGGCATTCTTGGAGCAAACAAACTACAATGGTTCAATAACCCATGACAATTTCCTACTAGAAATAAGACTAATAGAAAGTGAGTACATACAACTATTACAACATACAATAAAGCAACCAACAGTTTTTCTGAAACAAAAACCTTCTCACATTTGGAATAACAATTTTGCAAATGCTATGCCTACTCTACAGAATGCAAATATAGATGCACAATTTGTACTAAATGCATATGCCGCAGCATCATATTGTAGTTCATATATGAACAAAATTGACAAGTCTATGATAAATGCATTTAGAAGAATATGCAAAGAGCAAGAGAAAAATGAAATTGATGCTATGCAAATGATTTGTAAGCTCGAAAATACATTACTCAATATCCAACAAATGTCAGCTCAACAAGCAGAGCGTGTAACACTTTCATTGCCATTGAGTTGTAGTTCAAGGGAATGTATATTCATCAACACATCTCCACTTGATGAACACACATTTATGCTTAAACCGCATGTTCTCTTGAAACAAGAACTTGATGATTCAGAGGATGTCATGTGCCATTCCATTATTGACTACTACATTAGATGCCCAAGTTCCATTAGCAAAATATGCATTGCAGAATTTGTATCAAATTACAGGAAAGATAGCACACGCATATCTAAAAGGAAAAAACCAAATATTATACGGTTTGTCAAATATAACAAATACAATGATATTGAAAACTTTTGTAGAGAGAAATTATTATTATATATGCCATGAAATTGTGAAAATACATTGAAACAAGAATTGCCTACATGGCTTTCTGCATATACCTTACATGAAAAACAGTTCAAGCCAATGAAGCTAAATGTAGATATAACATCAATCCAACATGGGGTGATTTAGAGACTGCAACAAATGAACAAATTAATTCTTTGAATACTAACCAAATAAATATGCAAAACCAAGAGAACAGTTACCATTATGAGGAATATGATTTGAAATCGGACTTGCAATTTCCAAAACAGTTTGAAATGAAGAAAAAAATCGATCTTGGATTCAAATAACTTCTCATCTATTTTTAATGGAGAACAATGAGTATTACAAACTCAGAAGAATGTTGAACAAAGAGCAACAAGCAATTGTAAAATACGTTGCAATTAAAAAAAAAAACCAAGGAACCAATTTACCTATTTATTACAGGTGGAGTAGGCGTAGGCAAAACACTCACAGCAAAAGCAATTTTCCAAATGCTTATACAAGTTTATGATTCAGAGAACACAACTGATCAAATGAAACCAAAAGGTCTAATATTAGCATATACAGGAAAATCTGCATATAATGCAAGTGGAACAACAATCCATTCTACATTGCTAATGCCTTTTAACAAGTCTCAACGGTTGCCACTTAGCAAAGAAGTATTGGACAACTTATCAAAGCTATATCAAGAATTGCAGCTATCTTTCATAGATGAGGCCTCTATGATTGGTAGTCGGTTCTTATATTCTATTGACAGTAGATTCAAAAACATAAAACATGTCTGAACCAAATACTTTGGAAAACATTGACATCATATTTTGTGGTGATTTCTATCAAGCACAACCTATTCAAAACTCTCTTATTTTTGAACAACCAAGAATCAACAATCAAACAATAACACATGATTTTTGGAAGGATAATGTCAAGTGCTTCCAATTGCATATGACTATGCGACAAACAAATGAGAGATTCATATCAGTTTTAAATAGAATGTGAACAAATTGTCAAACCTCTGATGATATAACATATATGAATACAAGTTGCATGTGCCCTGTACCAAATGATCCAACATTTCACTATTTATTTTACAAAAACAAGGATTTTGTAATTCATAACAAGAAAATGTTAATGCTCATGCCTGGAAATGAAATTTTAATTAATGCAATTGATGAAAATGAGGAGAATAACAACAATTTTCCAACACATCAACATACAACTATTTTGCCTTCACAACTTGTGATAAATTCAAACATGTTAGCTAAAATGTATGCTTGCAATTATGATGCACCAGATGGGCTAGTAAATTGTGCAAATGGAATAGTTAAATCATATACCCATATAGATAAGGTCGACGTTCTATGGATGAAGTTCCATGACCCTAATATTGGTCATCGACAATCTAGAAAAATGGCTCACTTGTATACTTCAAATGTAGCACATAATTGGACACCAATATTGTGAATATCAAAATGAATGCCTATCGCATCAAAGATGGCTCATTTGAAAATACATAAACATTTTCCAATTCAACTTGCATGTGCATGCACAATACATAGATCACAAGGCTTAACCTTGGATAGGCTTGCATTTGACACTACTGGAGTACAAGTGCATGGCCTAGTATACACAACACTATCACGTGTCAGAAACATAGAATCATTGTATTTGCTTAATGCTCTTAAAGGCAATAATTTTAAGGTTAAGAAAAAAGAAAATTGTGAAATGCAACGTTTGCAAACAACGGCAAAATGGCAATTGGAATATGACTATTCATTAATACAATCATTGTGATCCATCTCTATTCTTTCATTGAACACTAGTAATCTTCATGCACATCTTAATGACGTATGCAATGATTATGACACAATGCAATCTGATACCTTATGCTTACAAGAAACACATATGTCATTGTGTATGCAAAATGAGTACTTCAGAAATTTCAATTGCATCTCAAGTTGCATTAAGCATGGAGTAATGATATTGATAAAAAAAAATATCATCATCCTTGAACATACCCATTTTGAAGAGAAACTTGTAGAGGCATTGCTTGCAAAAATAAAAGTTCACAGATTACAAATTGCAGTACTCAATATATATGCATCGCCACATGCAATTGTAAACAATATTTTGAATGTCATTGCAAAAGCATTATGCCACTTAGATCTAAACAATATCATAATTATATTAGGGGACTTCAATAATGATATGGTGCATTGCAATCAAAAAACAAAGTATCTAGAAAGCTACATGGAAAACTACAATATTCATTTCCTTATTGACAAAACTAATAGCATGCATAAATCATTCATTGACCATGTCTGGGAAAATCTAGCTAATATAAAATATAGAATTTTCATATTCGATACATATTGGTCTGATCATGATACAATATCTCTTGTCCTTCAGTTATGATATACACATGAAACACTTTACAAAATTGCAAATTTTGATACTTTTGCAATACCTCATTGTTTTTATCGCTTCTATTTTACTAAAGAATATTAGCAATTCTCTTTGTACTAAACCAAATAATAACACCATACATATTATGCATTCTATTGTACATTTACCTATATGACCTCATATATTCGTTAATGCAAATTGTGCCAATAAAACCCTTTTCAATTAAGCAACACAAGCATCCTATCATAAATTTACAGATATGGCCTCATATATTTATGAATGCAGATTGTACCAGTAAAACCTTTTTCAATTGAACAAAACGAACAAGAAAAAAGAACAACAACATGGAACATGAACGAAGATAGTATGTTCTTCTTGCTTTTCCTTTTCTATGGTTTTTATGTTCTTGTTCACTTTTTACTTTTATATGCTCTTTTAAATTGAACTAGATATATGCTACTATTCTATAACATAGCATAAATCTTGAAGAAGGAAAAGAAACAATTGAAGAGATAGAGGGCATAACCCAAATAGAAGGGGCAAGCCAAGCACTTGTTTTGAAAAGGCATGTCTATGACAACTATACAAATATGCTAATTTGTATTTAGAATATTAATGTTTACTCTATATGCTTTTTGCTTTTACATATGTATATTTCTATGGTTTTTATGTTCTTGTTCACTTTTTACTTCTATATGCTCTTTTAAATTGAACTAAATATATGCTACTATTCTATAGCATAGCATAAATCCTTAAAAAGGAAAAGAAACAATTGAAGAGATAGAGGGCATAACCCAAATAGAAAAGGCAAGCCAACCGCTTGTTTTGAAAGGTATGTCTATGACAACTATACAAATATGCTAAATTGTATTTAGAATATTAATGTTTATTATATATGCATTTTGTTTTTACATATGTATATTTAAATGTATATCAATTAGCAAATGTTGGACAAGTGGAGAAAGCACTAGTAGTAAGTCCCCCCACACAATGTAGCAACAAGACATGTACAGGTTATATATCATAATTTTTTTATTGATTTCTTATGCAAAATACATGTGATAATATCCACATCATATTGAAATGTGCAATTACATTTTTTAGTCCAAGTGAAACAATCACAACAAAACTTGATTCAACAAATGTACAAAATGATACATCAAATAGGTATGCATATGAAATACAATATTGTAATCTATTTATACTTCCACAATTTTTAGGAAAAACATAACATTGTAGAAATGTTTATAGCAGTATCTAACTAAGCAATTTTTATAGGCAAAAACACATACTTCCAATTAAAGTATCAATTGAATATCTCAGTAGTCGTAGAATTGGACAACTATTTGTTGGAGACATAATGATTGTGTATAGCGCATTCCTTGATAAAGAAAACAAATCACGTCAAATATTAAGAGCCGATTTGATAGATGCTCAAGGAATGATGACTATAACGTTAATTGTACCTGCACATTTGTTTGAGTGACATGAACAAAACGTTTTGCAAGGTAATAGCATATCAATTACAAATTTTAGGATATTGCCTAAAACTGTTTATGATCACGGTGACTGTGATAAAATAATTTCGCTTAATGAATCAGGTATCATAGAAACTATACCTGATGTTTGCAAAGAATATTTCTTCATTCCCAATATAACTATTAGACAATTTGAAAACAAAAAATAAATGTACCCAATTGGTACAATCACTGCAACCGTTACACTTGCCAAATAGGTTGGATTGCATTACATACTCCATATCAAAGATGGAGATTCTAAAAATGACAATGCAACATATGTATTTGCATGTTACTTATTCCTAGTTTTCAATAGATAACATGCATCACTTCAATATATAATTATTGTAATTTGTCTCTTGCACTTGCAATTTTTCAACACATACGGACAATGTATTTGCATATTACTTATTCGTAATTTTCAACAGATAACAATTTTTCTCTTGCAGTTGCAATTGTTTGACACCTATGAACAATTTTTTATTTCAATGGAAAAACAAATGAAAAAAGGAGAGTCCCCCCTCATCCTTTTCAAAAATATAACAAAAAAGGTGGACACAAAAGAAAAAATATTCAGAGCATCAAAGTCAACTTTCATGACTGAACTTAACACAGATGTAGTAAACAATCTCATAAAACTAACTACATCAACCTATGCTTTAAGTATAACAATAATGATGTTTTTACTAGCTTTGTATTTCCTATGTAATAATGTAGATTAACATTTGAATATTTTATAAACAGGTCGAAGGTATTCTGATGGCACCAAATCCATATTCAACTCCTTTCGAACCTGTTTGTGCTATTTGTAACTCTCCAATCAATTCATCGATACTGATAATCAATGGGACAATCTACGACTCACAATGCAATAATAATTTCCCTTTCATCTGGAATCATTGTATAAATGTTGTAATAGAATCTATTACAAATAACATTGTGCATCGCATTATCAGGTATCCCTTACTACATGACTTACTTCCTGATTTAAAACCAATGTCATATGAGGAATATTTGGAACGGAAAGCTACCACTGTATACATGTTACGTGACTTCAAAATTCACAGCAAGTTCACACTAAATGAATATAGTGAACTATTACATGTCGGCTAACAAAAGGAAGGTACATCAACATATGCCTTAACATCTTTTGTTTCAAATATGTCCTCTGTTCAATTCACAATGTTATCATTTTATTATAACTAAATATTTGTTATACAGATCGTAAAATCCAGGAACATGGCAACTATTGGAATCCAATAGCTTGTTCAATGTGATTGTCTGCCTTCACGTAGACAACAAATGCGAAAGTGATATGAATATGTTTCTTCATATTATGGTCTTATTGTAATAGAACTATTTAACTTGCAATTTCCACTCATTTACCAAGAAAATGTACTTTCAATATTTTAAATTTCATTGCCACTTCAAACCGAGAAGAGAAGATTTTAAATTTCTATTGTCACTTCAAATTTTAGTCATAATGAGGTTGTTGTACTTTTGCGCTGTATTAAGCTAAGTTTTTTCAAACCAGAATTGTGTTGTACATTTAAAAAGCTAAATACTACAAAATTGAGATGCATAGATGTCCCAAGTATCAATAGCTTGTTTAGTAGCTAAATATATCAAGTATTAATAGCTGGTTTAATAGCTAGCTAAATACATCAAGTATTGAGTGAACAACCATATGTTTTAATATGGGAACAACTTTGCAACTAAAAACCTAATGGCCGTAAGGCGGTGAAAACCTTGGGGCAGCGCGAAGGAAGGGCCAGAAGGCCGTCAGTAACCTGGACCAGCAAAAATCGACAGAGAACCAAGAAACAAAGGTATGACAGAAGATGTCAGGAGGGGAGAGATCCCCTCCTATCGGGATACGATGGCAGGAGACAGACAGAGGAGCCAGGATATAGAGGAATGGAAGAGCACAGGACCGGTGCTAGGAACTTCCTAGCAAACAGGCCGCAAAGAAAAGTGCCTACCATGTGCAGAGAAGAGACCCAGATTCGTGATTCCAGCGAATAAACTAGAAAAGTACAGAAGCTATATGAGGGATCATGCCCTTATCTGCAAGTTCATAGGAGTCTAGCCATCGGAAAGAGATCTTACCAAGTGGATTCAGCAAAAATGGTAGCCGCAAGGCCACATCGAGCTTAAGCTGCGAGCGAAAGGCTTCTTTATGCTAATCTTCTTTAACCTGCAAGATAAGGAAAAGGTATTTTAAAATGGCCCGTATTTCTATTATAATGCCAGTTTTTTCATGCGTTTCTGGGAAGAATGCTACAACCCTGATAAAGAAACCTTTCTAGCTGCGCCTGTCTGGGTTCGCTTATTCGGGCTCCCCATAGACTTCTGGGACCCGGACATCTTGGAGGGGATAGGAAACTCAATAGGAAATTTCGTGAAAATAGCAGAAACCACGAAGAAAGGAAGATACACCTCGTACGCTAGGATCTGTGTTTATATGAACCTAGCAAACCCAATCCCAGACACAATAGAACTTGAATATCATGAAGATGTTTGGTAGCAGAACATAGATTATGAACACATTGCGTTTAGGTGCCGTAGGTGCAATTTCCATGGACATCTGGCAAAGGAATGGCTGATAACAAGGGAGGAAGAAGAAATTAGAAGCGCCCTGCAAAAAAAGAAAGAGCCAACAGATCAGGAGGAATACCAAGAGGTGAAAAGCAAAAGGAAAGTAAACAAGGAAACCCCCCCAGAAAGGAAGGAAAGAAAAACAATCAGCCCCAGAGAAACCAAATAACTTTGCAGTATTGTAGGTAGAGGATGAAGAGGAAGACCAACCCATGGAAAATCAAGAGGATAAGGGGTCAGACAGTAGTGAGAGCTGCGAAAGAAACCAATCAAAAGGAAAGCCCCGTGCGAGCCAACGGAGAAAGGTAAGGAACAAGACGAACAAGTCGAACAGATGGAGACAAACCAGGAGACCAGTAGGGAAGATCTAAGTCAAGAGGAAGAAGTCTTAAGAAAACTTCTGAACGAATGGAAGAACCTGGATGAGAGGTTTATTCCAGAAGAACAAAAGAGGTTGTATGCAGAAACCTTCCAGCAATATAAAGCCAAACTTGAAAAAGTCAAAGCCTTACCAGAAGAATTCCAAGAGACCCAAAAGGAAAGCAGACCAGATCAGAATGGACAAGGTAAAGGGGGGAAAAAAAAGAGGAAGAAAAAACCTTAAGGGCTACATCCAACTCATTGGCGAAATGTTAGTCAATACAAGGAGAGTGGTCCCGCTATCAACGGTATTTCAAAACTTATTCCAAGTTAACCAATGATTCTGACATCTTGGAATATTAGAGGCTTAAAAAGCAAGGAAAACAGAGACATCTGGTGGCAAGACTGAAGAAGGACAAACCTCAAATTATGCTTCTCCAAGAAATTAAAATCTCAGGACAGAAGATGGAGGAAATTCTCAACAAAATGAAACCGAGATACGAACATGTAACTATAGATGCCAAAGGGAGTGCAGGAGGGATAGCAATTATTTGGAATCCAGGAGAAGTCCTAATCGACTGGTGGATAGGAATGCCAAGAATCCTGACATGGAGATTCGGACTCATAGGGAAAAGTGAATGGGTGGCGTTCTCAGCTGTCTACGGGCCCCATACTCATGTGGACAGAGGCTTGTTTCTCAATCAGTTGGCAAAGCTCAGAAATATGCAGCAGGAGCAGAGATGGATCTTGGTAGGTGAATTTCACTTAATCACTTCTAGAGAAGAGAAAAAAGGTGGAATAAGCAGAGAAGACCCGGAGATGGAAAGATTCAGAGACGTTCAAACTTAATTAAGGGTGGTTGATATCGCAACTATAAACGGGAAATTCACCTGGAATAACAGAAGAGGTGGGACCAAACAAATTGCATCAAGACTGGACAGATTTCTAATCTCAGAGCACATAATTGGGCTGGCTATCTTCTACGAAGCCTCTATCCTACCCTCAATAGGGTTCAACCACTGGCCAATAAAGCTTGAAATAGCCTTGAATGATCAAAATAAAAAGAGACCCTTTTGGTTCGAGTCCTTTTGGCTTAGAGCCCCTGATTTCCTAGACAAAGTAAGGAGCTCGTGGCAGGATAACAAGAGTGGAAAGGAAGGCCGTAGCAAAATGCATTCTTTTCATCTCAGACTCAAAGAAATCAAGAGAAAAATCAAGAAGTGGAACAGGGAAGAATTCAGTAATATTCAGCAAGAGCAAGGCAAACTCGAGTCTAGATTAGAAAGAATACACTAGCAAATCATCTCGGACGGATGAAATGAAGAGCTGGTCGAGGAGGAAGGCAGGGTAATCACTCAAATGGAGGAAAGGGGAAAGCAGGAAGAAATTATGTGGAAGCTGAAATCTCGGGTCCATGGCTAAAAGAGGGGGAAAAACTTCAAATTCTTCCATAAAGCAATGTTGAGTCATCGCCAGCACAACAAAATATTCTCCTTGAAAGACAGCTAGGGAAACAAAGTGATACAGTAGATAGAAATAGAACAACTCTTGGTGGAACACTTCAAAGGCATTCTCACTGAACCAAATGCAAACAGATCTAAGGACATAGACAATGTTTGCCAACATATCCCTAAGAAAGTTTGTAGAGATCAAAATCTGGCTCTGCTAAGGGGAATCACTAAGGAAGAACTTGAAGAGATAGTCAACATAATGCCGAAAAATAAGGCCCCGAGTCTTGACGGCTTTACCATTGAGTTTTACGAGGCGGCCTCGAGTTTTATGGGGAATGACCTGCTAGACCTAGTGGAGGAATCCAGGTGTTCAAAGCGCATGCATCAGGGCTTGAATTCCACTTTCCTAGCTCTAATCCCGAAGAATGGTTGCTCGGATCAACTGCAGGGTTTGAGGCCCATATCCCTATGTAATGTTGTTTACAAAATTTTAGCAACAATCATGGTAAACAGGCTCAAGCCGATCATGCCGGATCTCATTGCCCAGGAGCAAACAGGCTTTGTCAAAGGGTGACAAATCACAGATGGCATCATAGTGGCCCAAGAAGTGATTCACTCCCTGAAAAACTCCCGCACCCTAGGTATGCTTATCAAACTTGATTTGGCTAAGGCGTTTGACTGCCTTAGCTGGGGATATCTGGAAGGCATTCCTAAAGCCCATGGATTTGACCAAAGATGTATAAATTGGACCTTGTCTATGATCCACACTCCCATGATGTCAGTTTTGTTAAATTGCACCCACTCCGAAGCCTTCACTCCCTCTCGCGGGCTAAGGCAGGGAGACCCGTGTCTCCTTTTCTCTTCATCTTAGCTGCAGAAGGCCTGGGTAGGTTGGTCAAGGCTCAAGTCTCCAGGGATCAGCTAAAGGGCCTTCGAATCTATGGGAATGATATCTCGGTCTCACACCAGCAATTCGTAGATAATGTGATGCTATATGATCAAGCCACGATGAAGGAGGCCCAAAGAGTCATGAAAACTTTATCCGAATTCAGCAAATCTTCTCAGACGGAGATTAACAAGGACAAATCAGAAGTGTTTTTTTTCCAACACCCCACAGGCTGCCCAAAGATTCTTGGCACGCACTCTGGGCTTCAACAGGGGATCCTTCCCGTCAAAATACCTGTGTATTATGTTGCATGAGCATCAATACAGGATGGCTAACTAGGAAATTCTAATCAAAAAAATCTGAAATAAGATGGAAAACTGGACCTTTCGATCATTGAATGCCCCAAGCCGGCTAAACCTGCTGAAAGTTGTTTTGCAGGCCATCCCAATTTACCAGATCTCGTGCCAAGCTATCCCAAAGATAGCAAGCCAAAAGCTGGTTGCTTTGCTCAAAAAATTCCTCTGGCAAGGTACCAGCAAATCCAAAAAGTGGGCCTCATTCTCATGGGAGTGGCTAAGTTAGCTCTCCAAAGACGGTGGTTTAGGGCTTCAAGACTCCTTTGTACTAAACCAAGTCATCGGCACGAATCTCTGGTGAAGGTGGACTCAGGGCGGCCCTAACCTGTGGAAGGTGACATGGGAAATAAAATACAATGCGGCAGGGGAACCCGAAGGAAGAATAAGAAGTAAGACAGAGATCAAAGGTTCAACAATCTGGAACCTGGTGAGGGGCAACAAAGACCTGATAAGGAATAACAGTTTTTGGGAAATACGAGCAGTGGACAAGGCTAGATTCTGGGAGGAATCATGGCAACAACTTGAAAGACTCGTCCATAAGGAGAACCTCCACGACATCCATGCTTTCACATCCCAGGCTAAGGCAATAATCGTCGGCAATTTCTGGAAGCCAGGCAAAGAAGGATATTGGCGCAATTGGAAAAAGAAAGAGGATTGGGAAGGGGCACCAAAAACTGACAAATGGCAAGAGTTCTACACAGAGATGGCATCTCGTAAAGTCGTGAGGAAAACATGGTTTGACATTCTCAGATGGGGTAAATGAATTCAAGGTAATTTCTCAATAGCAGAAGCCTACTACCAAAAAGCCAATCAAAATCAACAACCAGAAACCAAATAATGGAAAAATCTATGGAAAATCAAACACTGGCCGAAAGTTTCATTTTTTTTTTAGACTATACTACATGGTTGAGCGCTTACCTAGGACCAGATGCAGAGGAAGGGGCGCCATGGTCCATCCCGCTGTGCTCTCTGCATTTCCCAAAAGGAGACTATGGAACATTTGATGAACTGATGCATAGCCAGCAACTCCCTGTGGGAAAGTCACTTCAAATTGTTTGAGCGCCATCACAGAAATTACCGAAACATCGTAAACACCATAGTGAACTGGCCAAGAAAACCTTACCAGAATCTGGTGGGCAATCGTGCATGGCTCCTTTCTGTCGAGTTCCTGCTCTGGAACATCTGGAAAGCATGGAATGGGGCAATATTCAAAGCGGATTCCAGATCCCCCGCATCCATATGGGAACAAACCACCAGGAACATACGTGAAACAATCTTAATGCAAAGCTGGAAGGAAGAGGACTGGCAGGCATCGCAAACAGAGGAGGCAATCCTGAAAAGACTTAAGGTAAACCAAAGTATGGTAAATGGGGGTGTCAAAAGAATAGACCAGATCAGAGAAGTGGCTGCAAGCAACCAGTATCACCATCCCCCGCAGGGATTCATAAAAGCTTAATTTCGATGGCGCCGCAAAACATAACACGGGAGAGGCTGGCATTGGGGGAGTCTTCAAAGACGCCAGGGCCAAAACCTTGCAAACCTTCGCGATGGACTGTGGGGAAGCCTCAAATAATGAAGCCGAACTACATGCCCTGAAACGAGGCCTGGGAAATTGCTATATAGGTTAATTTCAAGAGACTCCAAATCGAGGGAGACTCGAAGTTGGTGGTAGACATGGTTAGGAAACTTCAGCAACAACAACCAGCCGATAAAATCAGTAAAAGCTGGAGAACGGCATGGCTTGTAGGAGAAATTGGGAAACTCCTGCCCAGAATCAACTATCTAATTCTGTAACACATTAGAAGATCAGGAAACAAACTGGTGGACTCGCTTGCGAACTGGGGTAGTTGGAATTGATGAAAAGAGATCGATAGTGAAGGAATATCTCAACTGCTCCCGGAGGAGAACGATCGACTTCAACAATTGCTTGACGTCGATAAAGGTGGTAAAGGCATGCCCGAGGCGAATGACCAGGATCAAGCGGCACGCAGTAGCTGCGGGGAAAGATCGCAGCGGATGGGAATGGACAACATATCCGTGGGAAAGGACAGAAGTAATAGGAATGATAGAAGTGGGCAGATGACGGGGCAAGGTAGGACAGGTCGAGTGGTCGAAGAAGAAGCGAGAAATGAAACATCATCAAGGAAGGATCTGGAGTTAGATTGGGAAGTCGGGATAATTGACAGAAGAAGGACGACAGGTGGCACAAGGAGTACATAAAGGTTATGGTAGGAGAAGCCAGGAGGATATTGGAGTAATGATGCATAAAGCAGGTTGGTCAAGTCAAGCCTCTTCTTGAGATAGGGATGCAGAGATGGTAGTCAGAAAATTAAATTGCCAAGTGGAGGCCCGGTTGGTAGGACAACGGTTAGTTAACAACCATATGTTCGAGGAGGGAAATGGAATGCCCGTTCAGTTTGGTAAGGACCATGAAAAAAAGAGGAAAGGTGACAGCGCAACTTTGTGACCAGGCCTCGTCCCCGGCTCCGGCGAGAAAAGGTGGCATGTTTCCTATCGTCCCTACCCTCCAGGCATTATGTTAGTTAGCAATTAGGTTATCCATGTTCGACTGGAAATGTTCTTCCCCAGTGTGCAGAATATCAGTAGTTGAACTGATAGTAGCCTTACTCACACCCATTTGATTTACCTCTCTTCCTACAGTGCAAGGGAAGCCTTGCATGGCGTTAGTTCTGGTTCCTATTTAGAGAGATGGGAGGCGAGGGGGGCTTTGTTGGGTCTTGTCGCACTCCAAGATGGGTACCGCAGCCCCGCCCTTATCTGTTCCCTGGATTTCTTCTGTGGCTCTAAACAAGGAAGCTATCCTCAATAGATGGCAAGGTCTGCTGTGTCTCACCAAGCTGTCTGGCATGGGTTTTCTTGGGCTAATGAGAGAAGGAGGCAGGTCTTAAGCCGCTTCACTGGCAATGTTGTAATAAGGATGCAGACTACCAACCATGCTAAAGCCAGGGTGGTTAGCGAGTGGATTTTGATAGTGTTTCAACCCAATAGCACTGACTTGTGGTTTTCTATTGTGATAGGTATAAAAGATCTTACAATTTCAAGGTCCTAGGCCCAAGGCAAGATGGATCTGAGGAAGGCTAAATCTACAAAGAACTGGGAAGATGGCACTAGTAGCCATCCGAACAAAAGGGGCAGGAAGCCCGACTCTGAAAAGATCATGCACACGATAAGCGGCTACATGGTTGGGATTCCTCTAGAGATCTGTACCCAAAGCAATGGGTGGGAGTGAGAGCTGCGAGATATCAGCGAGAACAAAGAAATCCCCTGCAAGGATTGGGAGGATCTGATCCCGGACCCAGGAACCTTAAGAGGCAGAAATTTCCTGTTCAATAAAACGCTTCAGCATTTCTGGATCATGAAACATGTGGTTGCACGGGTTATGGAGGTGAATCAGGTTGTCTGCGAAGAGGAGGATGGGGAACGCAAGTAGGCTGAGGAGCATCTCAAAAGCCAACTGGCGGAAGAATCGGATAATATCAAGAATACTCTCCTGAAAGAGATCGCGACCGTCCAAGTCCAGGCAGCTAGAAACCATCTTCTACTGATGAACATGGAACAAATGATGTTGGAACTCAAATGGGCCATAAAGTAGAAGCTGCTGAAGCCTGGTACCAGCGCCTCAAAGACTGCCCCGGTCAACTCGTCGGACGAGGATTAGCTGAGCTGAGTCTTTTCTTTTGTTTTAAATGTTGATAAAACTGAACTGTGTCTAGTTGTTGAGTCATGTTCCTGTCGTTAGCATAGTCAATAATAGACAAAAACATGGTTATGACAGGAAAAAGGAGCAAAACATTTTTAAATTTTGGTCAGGTTTTAAGGCCGAAAGGTGGCGGTCTGGTTTCTTGCAGGCAGACCCGCCACCTGAACTTTAGTATGCTGTAATTTTGTTTTGTCATGTGGAATGAAGAATGCCTAAATTTACAAAAAAAAAAAATACATCAAGTATTAATATTTTCTTTAGTAGCTAAAGCTAAATAATCCAAACCTAGAATAGATCTATTAAGTATTAATAATGTATTTAATTTGTTGTACTATGGCACTTCCATCTATTAAATTAAGTACTCCAAACTACTCAGGAGAGATATGTTAGCATCCCAGGTAAAGTTTATAGATACAACCAAACTATATGAACTTTAAAATGAATTTATGTTGTTTGAAGATGGAATTATGGCATAGTCCTATACAAAATCTAGTGATAACTAGCTATAATGGGAGAGCTTTGCTAATCAATGGACAGCGTACGTTATTAATTTTTGGGTCCATACATTACCCCTGAGGCACCGCAGAGGTTTATATTAAATTTTGTATTATTTTAGCTATGTTTCTGTTTATTGTTAACTGTACAATTTGCTTAAATTTTTTGCATGTTATTAAATAGATGTGGCCTGATCTTATTGCCAAGTCTAAAGATGGAGCAATAGATGTTATTCAGACATATGTCTCTTGGAATGGGCATGAACCATAGCAACGTAAGGTAATAAGCATTTAAAATATTTTAACCATATTGAAATGTATGTATGACTTCGAATTGAACTCTGAATTGTTGATGATATATATATTGAAGGCAGTTAGGTTTACTTCATTATTTTGTAAGACCTAACAAAGGGGGGGAACTTATCAAAAATATTTTTGAAGTTTCTTGGCTTGTAACCTTTGTCTTTATCTATTGTCACTACAGTACTTTACTTTATAGTAATTAGTACTGCATGAACTGTAGTATTAGACTTTGTATATATTCTCATTACTTCCTCTCTATCTTTATAGATTGTAAGTGTTGAACATTGTGCATTATGCAACATTGAAGTGGTAGGCTTTTTGTTTTATGGCAATCATCAAACACTGGTTTGGTCCAATAAATGTTGTTGATCTTGGATTATATCCTCTCTGATCAGGAATCAAATTGAAAAGACTAAATGCAAAAAAACTGGAAGTACAGGACTTCTTGATTGCATCTCTCTTAGAACATAAGCTCCGAGAGCAACGTCAGGGAATAAGAATTTAAAATATTATAACAATGTTGAAATGTATGTATGACGCCAAATTGAACTTTGAATTGTTGATGAATTTATTGTGGCATACAATTTAATTGCAGTATAATTTTGAAGGAAAATTTGACCTGGTGAGGTTTTTGAAGATAGTACAAGAAGTAGGCCTTTATGCTCATCTTCAAATAGCACCCTCCATCCATTTTCAAATTCTTTGGCTGTAGCTTCAACATTTTTGAAGTATGTGTTCATGACTATGCTACTCTTGATCATGAATTCACCAATTGTAATATCGTCATCAAGAACACTTTCCATTGTGTTGGGATTCTTGATAAAGGCACCTACATACACATTTGCACTTTGTTCATATTGAGTAAGGATTGAGTTTCATATTTATGAATCTTTCCCTGTTTTACTCATCTTCTTCATAATGCAACTCAATGAATTAAGATGTCATTTTTTGTGTGTCTCTTGCACTCACTTCTCAGACTTGAAGTATTTCAATTGCATTTCAAATTGGACAATATATGTATTTATTTATGCACTTGTCAAAAATTTATCTCTCATTGAAGTGTTGCGATCTTGCAGGGCTTTCCCTTTTTGGTTGCTCGGCATAGTAGGAATCAAATTGAAAAGACTAGATGCAAAAAAACTAGAAGTACACGACTTCTCGATTGCATCTCTCTTAGCACATAAGCTCCAAGAGAAACATCAGGGAATAAGCATTTAACAATCTTGAAATGTATGTATGGCTTCAAATTGAACTCTGAATTTTTGATTAATTTATTGTGCCATACAATTTAACTGCAATATAATTTTGAAGGAAAATTTGTCCTGGTGAGTTTTTTGAAGACAGTACAAGAAGCAGGCCTTTATGCTCATCTTTGAATAGCACCCTTTGCTTCTGCAGAGTGGAACTATGGGTATGTATCTTTATAATTTTTGTCAAAAATATTTGTGGAGTTTCATGGCCTGTAACCCTTGTCTTTATCTATTGTTACTAAATTACTTTACTTTACAGTAATTAGTACTGCATGCACTGTAGTATTAGACTTTATATATATATTCTCATTACTTCTTCTCTTTCTCTTTATAGATTGTCAGTGGTGAACATTATGCATCTTGAAACATTTTGGAAGTAAAAATTTCTCGAATCAAAAAGTAGCTAAATATTGTATTGATCTTCAAAGGAGTCATCTGCTGCTGCTGGTTCTAAGTAAGCATCATAGCTAGCTTATTCCTTGCCATTTCTGAATACTATATTCTTTGCAATTGTTGAGCTTACAATCAATACAATGAATCAAGTTGAGATCTTTCTTATCCCACCTTGTGGCTCTATAACATAGATAATTGTTTCTTATGTCAGCTTACAGCTCCATAGTACAAATAATGTTTATTCATGCTACGCATCTGGCAAGTGATTTTGACAATCATGCTTCATAGAACAGAGAACTATCAGATCTGCATTTGCATCAACAATGTAATTGATTCAGATATTAAAATCTAGTTGGATGGGCACACAATAATTCCTTTCCATCACGATTGCAATTAAATTAAACTCTTTTGTTTTCTTCATGGACGACGTCATATGGCTGACTGTCATTTCCTTTCTTCTGTGAAAGGCTTTGGGAAGAGGCAGTTGGAGTATCCATTCACAATGCAACATTATGCATTGAATGCTATTGGCCAGGACAAGTTTATCGGCAGAGATGAAGACAAATTCAAATGCCACTAAATTCCATGTAACTCCCACCATCCATTTTCAAATGCTTTGGCTGTAGCTTCAGCATTTTTGAAGTATTTGTTCATGATTATGCTACCCTTGATCATGAATTCACCAATTGTAGTATTGTCACGAAGAACACTTTCCATTGTGCTAAGATTATTGATAAAGGCACCTCTATACACATTTACACTCTATTCATATTGAGTAACGACTGAGTTTCATATTTATGAATCTTTCCCTCTTTTACTCATCTTTTTCATAATGCAACTCAATGAATTAAGATGTCATTTTTTCTGTGTCTCTTGCACTCACTTCTCAAAGTGGTCTGAAGGGCACATTTCTAATAGTAATAGTATCCCATTTATGTTCAGGCCAACAAGTCTCAAAATTAGGATCTCCACTTGCCAAAAGCTTTTCATACTCCAGAACATCTTCATGATCATCATTCAAAGATGATAGAAACAGATTGTTTTCACCTTTACCTCTCAGTAAAATTCACTATGAGATTGACATAATGGACAGGGAGTTTAAAAATTATATGGGAACGATTTATCTTCCTAGTTGAAACATTGTTTGTTACAATCTGCACCAAATTTTACTCTATTGCCTCTTTAGAGAGGCCCATCAAATATGTACAATCCTTTATGTTAAAATGTTATCCATAACATTTCAATATTAGCATCCTTTTTGGGCCAGAAAAAAAATATATTAATGGCGAGTCCATGATTAATATTTATCCAACAGTTTGAAACAATTGAGACCTCTAGATCTCTCAAACTATCTCTAATATGATGTGATCATACCTTAATGTTCGCCCTCTCAGCAGCGAATACTACAATCTTCAATTTTCAAAAAATGGGTGCTATATCCATTGGTGCATCATTTGCAAAAGTGGTAACCACCTCTTTTCAATAAGCAAGCCTACACTCATATTGCAGTACATGGATATTGTAAACTTTCATATTAATCAGATAAGACCATGTAAGTAAGTTAATGGAAATAAAAGATGCATCTAGTGTGAATACAATCTGTGACCACAAAAGCAAAAGGAAAAGGAAAAAGTGCAACCTTCATATGTGTTTGTTTTAGCTAATCACTAGGTCTAACTAAAACAAAATCCACAGGTAATGTCATAAATATAGGGACTGAGTTTTTGATTCAATATCTTAGTGCTACTCAAGAAAATGAGGCAATTTGTCAGTCTCTTGATCTTCATGACCAAGTTTAAAGGGGGTGCCTGGGGTGCTTGCTAGTTGTCGAAGTTATTCGGCACCATACTGGGATCTGATTATATGATCTTGTGGGGGTAGAAGAGTGAGGGAGCCTCTCTCCTAACATCCAAGGTCGAAGGAAAGAGGCCTTTATAGAACTTATGCTACTTTTCGAAATTGGGATGTAGTCTAATGGGTTTGAGGTGCCCTACTCAAGGTCTGTTTGGGATTGATTTGTCTGTCACTATGATGATGTGTAGTTAGAGGTTTGGTTTGGCCCCATAGAACTGGTGTTAAAGATATTGATTGACATGCGAGGGGGAAGTTTAGGGGGAAAATGGGGTCTCACCACTTTGTGGTCTACGATATGCTGAAGGTCCCTTTTTCCCTTGTTGCTTTGATCCACTCCCTTCTTTCTGTCCTACTCAGTTAGCAGAAACATTAGACTCTAAATCATGCAATTTTTGTAGTGATACACTTGATACCTCAAAAGTTATAATGCATTTCATGCTCCCATGACATCACTTGTGCTTCAAATCGGTACACTCACTCTATAAATTCATGTCTTATTCTAAATGAAGCACAAACAAAATTTTATGTTTGTTATGGTTATGGCCTATTTTCTGTGTAGGGTACACAAATGTAGACTAATGGGATATGTTGTTTATTTCCTATTCCCCTGCTTTGAGCAACCTTGGATCTTTAAAGAGAGGATTAATTGGAGGGGGCATTGGTCACCAAGATTGATATGGGCGAAATTATGAGTAGATAGAACACATTGATTGAGAATTTGTAAGTAGCCAGTGTAGATATCCTAAGCGATTGTGAAAGGTCTGTGTCTATTTAAGCATGAAGTTTCTCTTGAGCTTTGAGCTTTCTCAACACAATACAAAATCTCTATTCTGCAAAAAATGTGCCAAGTTATATTCCGTTGTTACATAGGATAAGAGCAAATATCACATGAGCAAACATTCTACAACTCCATGTAATAAAATTAATTCATAGTCAGGATTATTTAACTGTACAGTGTGTATGCCCATCGTATTGTTCTAATGCTGATACAGATTCCTAATTCGCTATCTTTAAATTTAGGACTAATTTTGATTTTGATTCGGGTTTTACAGTATTCTTCTGAAATTTGAATCCAAAATTAACAATTGAACCTCTATCTTCTTATTATTATCTTATATGGATGATGTACTGAATTTTGGAAAGATGCAGGATAACATTGGGAGGTTACATGAACGAAATGAAGAAGCTCCAAAGGCAATGAAGCTTTTGTCTAAACTCTTTCCTAGCAAAGTGACTCTACAGATTCCTCAGGTATTTAAATATTCTTCATATATATGATGGATATTGTCGCGTACATTAATTCCATATCTAAACTTGAAGTATTTCAATTCCATTTCAAATCAGACATTATATGTATTTATTTCTGCACTTGTCAAAAATTTATCTCTCATTGAAGTGTTGCGATCTTGCAGGGGTTTCCCTGTTTGGCTGCACCCCATACCAGGAATCAAATTGAAAAGAGTAGATGCAAAAAAACTGGAAGTATAGGACTTCTCGATTACATCTCTCTTAGCACATAAGCTCACAGAGAAACGCCAGGTAATAAGCATTTAAAATATTTTAACAATCTTGAAATTTCTGTATGACTTCAAATTGAACTCTGAATTGTTGATGAATTTATTGTGGCATACAATTTAATTGCAGTATAATTTTGAAGGAACAGGCATTTATGCTCATCTTCGAATAGCACCCTATGCTTGTGCAGAGTGGAACTATGGGTATGTATCTTTATAATTTTTGTCAAAAATATTTGTGGAGTTTCACGGCCTTTAACCCTTGTCTTTATCTATTGCCACTACAATACTTTACAGTAATTAGTACTACATGAACTGTAGTATTAGACTTTATATCTATCTATATATATATATATCCTCATTACTTCCTCTCTTTCTCTTTATAGATTGTCAGTGGTGAACATTATGCATCTTGCAACATTGAAGTGGTAAGTTTTTTGTTTTATGGTGATCATTAAACACCAGTTTGGTCCAATAAATGTTGTTGATCTTGGATTATATCCTCTCTGATCTGATCTTGAAGTATTTCAGTTCCATTTCAAATCGGTCAATATATGTATTTATTTCTGCACCTGTCAGAAATTTATCCCGCATTGAAGTGTTGCAATCTTGCAAGAGTTTCCCTATTTTGTTGTACATGACTTTTCGGTTGCTTTTCTTTTAGCACATAAGCTCCAAAAATGCTCATTCCATGAGGTTGAACAAGCCTATACAAAAATCCATTAACCACTATCTTTCAATATTTTCAAATGATTACCTCTTGCTTGTAGTAAAATATTCCCAAAAACTCAGTTCCATTCACACTTAAAACTAGCTTGCAAACACCTTGAACTCTTTTATAAATTGGCAAAAGCAATGCCTAATTTCTCACCTGCAAAACATAACTTCTTTCTGCACCTACATATTGACATACATCTCTTTGCTTCACACAACATGGAATCCATTAGCATAAGCAAACTTAATCAACTGGTAGGATTGTTTCTTTTAGCACTTGTTCTCATGACTCTTATGATTATGGACATCCTAAAAGTAGAAGCACAAAGGAAATAGAAACCAAGAAACAACCACTAACAATAACATCTCGAACGAGGAGCATAGGAATCTACGACAAGTACTCAGGTATTAGACTATCGAGAGGAGCATAGGAATCTATGACAAGTACTCAGCTATTAGACTATCCATCTACTACTTCTCCCAATACAACATCCATGCCAGGTAATAGAAATACTCGGAAAATTTCTGCATAGTCAAAATTATTTAGAATTAGCTAAAGAATCTGTAGGCTAGAGATGCTATTATTGTTAGATTTGATGTAGTTTATGCCCCTTACTGTCATATCCTTTCTTCTGTGCAAGCCTTTTTGAATCACTGCATGCATTGTAATATTATACTTGATATATATTCTCATTACTTCCTCTCTTTCTCTTTATACATTGTAAGTGTTGAACATTATGCATCTTGCAACATTGAAATGGTAGGCTTTTTGTTTTATGGAAATCATTAAACACCGGTTTGGTCCAATAAATGTTGTTGATCTTAGATTATATCCTCTCCCATTTGAACTTGAAATATTTCAGTTCCATTTCAAATCGTACAGTATATGTATTTATTTCTGCACTTGTCAAAAATTTCTCTCTCATTGAAGTGTTGCGATCTTGCAGGGGTTTCCGTGTTTGGTTGCACGCCATACCAGGAATCAAATTGAAAAGACTAGATGCAAAAAAATTGGAAGTACAGGACTTATCGATTGCATCTCTCTGAGCACATAAGCTCCCAGAGCAATGTTAGGTAATAAGCATTTAAAATATTTTAACAATCTTGAAATGTATGCATGACTTCAAATTGAACTCTGAATTGTTGATGAATTTATTATGGCAAACAATTTAATTGCAGTATAATTTTGAAGGAAAATTTGACTTGGTGGGGTTTTTGAAGACAGTACAAGAAGCATGCTCTTATCCCCATCTTCAAATAAGACCCTATGCTTGTGCAAAGTGGAGCTATGGGTATGTATCTTTATAATTTTGTCAAGAATATTCCTGGACTTTCACGACCTGTAACCCTTGTCTTTATCTATTGTCACTACAATACTTTACTTTATAGTAATTAGTACTGCATGTGCTATAGTATTGAACTTTATATATATTCTCATTACTTCATCTCTTTCTCTTTATAAAATGTCATATCGCTGACTGTCATATCCTTTCTTCTGTGCAAGTCTTTGCGAAGACGCAGTTGGAGGATCCATTCGCGATGCAACAAATCTACTCATGACTATGCTGCCCTAGATCATGAATTCACCAATTGTAGTACTGTCATGAAGAACACTTTCCATTGTGCTAGGATTCTTGATAAAGGCACCTTTGTACACATTTACACTCTGTTCATATTGAATAAGGATTGAGTTTCATATTTATGAATCTTTCCCTGTTTTACTCATCTTCTTCATAATGCAACTTGATGAATTAAAATGTCATTTTTTGTGTTTGTTGTACTCACTTCTCAAAATGGTCATAAGGGCACATTTCCAGTGGTAATAGCATCACATTTTTTCAAATGCTTTGGCTGTAGCTTCAGAATTTTTGAAGTATCCCTTCATAACAATGTTGTCGTTGATCATGATTTCACCAATTGTAATATCATCATTAAGAACAGTTTCCATTGTGCTGGGATTCTTGATAAAGGCATCTCTATACACATTTACACTCTGTTCATATTGAGCAAGGACTGAGTTTCATATTTATGAATCTTTTCATGTTTTACTCATCTTCTTCATAATGCAACCTAATGAATTAAAATGTCATTTTTTGTGTCTCTGTTACACTTACTTCTCAGAGTGGTCTGAAAATTCATTTTTTTTCTGTCTATTGCACTCACCTCTCAGAGTGGTCTGAGGGGCACATTTCCAGTGGTAATAGCATACCATTTATGTTCAAGCCAGCAAGTCTGAAAATTAGGATCTCCGCTTGCCAAAAGCTTTTCATACTCCAGAACATATTCATGATCATCATTCAAAGATACTCTATACCTGTCCAATTCATGAATCACAATCATTAATGGTAATTCCTTTTTCACCTGTGAAATAATCCTTACTGCCGCTTTTGTAACTTCCAAGAATTGGTAATCCACAAAGACAACCTTAGCTTTTGAATGCCTCAAAATAAAAGACATTGTATGTGCATCTTGTCTAATATTTAGAGTGTTGAGCACAAAAGCACTGAACCAACATGTTCAGAGCTATTGCATTGAACCACTAAACATGAATCAAAGTTACTACTGTCTTACACTCTAAAATCGTCCACAGAAAAAATTTCCAACTTCAACAGAAACGAGAAGTTGGAGCATGTCGCACTCAACTGCCAAAACTTGACAATCGATCTATATTGTTTTTGCAAGCACTTAACTGGGTAGATGAAACACTTGCAATCTAACACAAGGATTTTATTTGTGATTTTCCTCTGATGTCAAATAGATCACTTAATTGCACCAAATGAAACACTTGCAATCTAACACCAGGATTTTATTTGAGATTTGCCTCTATCAGATACATCACTTAATTTCCAATTTGCTTTTGCTGTCACATACATCATTTTATGTGCGATTTGCCTCCAATGTGAGATAGATCACTTAATTGCACTCATTGCACCGATTGCTCACTTAATTGTACAAATTGCTGAAATTCCAAAATTTTGTCAATTTGCATATCGAATTCCGCACATCACCGTCGATTTGATAGCTCTACCAATTACTAAATGTCTCTGGAGCTTTTCAGCTTTTCGAGAAAGCTTTTGCAATTTTACAACTATGGTATGTCTTCTAGGTGTAAGTTGCTATAGACTATAATATTGGCTGTTCAACAAACACTTCATGAATATTGCAAAAACCCGGCAGGGACTACCGCTACTGCAGTGGCTCCCTTGTTATTTTTATGTAAGAAGTTGAGAAAGTTGTTAAGACAATATAAGGTTAATACAATTTATATGTTGGTCACTTTATAATATATTTATTATTTATAATAATTTAATATTACTTTCCACCATTAATTTTTCTATTATGGTTATAATATATTAATAACCCACTTTTGAAGTAATCTTTTTAATTAATACTACGTAAATTAAAAATGATCTATATATAAAATTTGAAAGCATCAAAGGCAAATTAATATTTATTAATAATTAACTAAATTTTAATCTAACAATATTTAAATATATTTAAATAATATAGATTTATTTTAATTTTCACTTATCTAATAAAAAATTAAATATTTGGAAATATTAAATTATTTTATATTCTAAAATTCTAAAAAAAATTGGCCGTTAAACATATTTTTTTTAATAAATTTAAAAAAAATTAATATAGTGTATGGTTAATTTTGCATAGCTTCTTTATATAAATGACAAGTACGTTCTCTCCACTCAAATGGAGTTCCACTCTTCATTTTTCATTATGGTTGGAATTGTATTGTAAGGATTATATCAAAGGCTCTCTTCCTTTTATAATTACCTTTAGTTTTAGCTTGTTATCAACCAACCATAAGAGTTACTAGGATGATTGTTTAAGCCTAAAGCCAAACGAATTCTCACATTTTTTTAGTTCCTTAGTTTTCCATGCAGAATGGTTCAAAATAATTTAAAAGAAAAATTATTTAGTATTTATCATTATTCATATGTAGAATTTTATGAATATATATTATTTTACTAATATGATAATTTTTTTTTTTTTATTATTAATATAGTTTATTTTAAGTTTGCATTGATAAAAATTTTAGAAGTTGTTAATTATTTTAATATTTTTATTTAAAAATATATTTATCTTGTATATTTTTTTGCATTTTATTTGGAGTTACAGTTATATATATATATATAATATATATTATATTATATATATATATATATATATATATATATATATTCTATTTGTTAAATGCATAGTAAGAAATGGATTACACATTTCTACCATATGAGACAAGATATGATGATATTCAGACTAGCTCTCCACTGTGTGTGCATGTGAGGGGAAGTGAACAAAGGGTACAATTAAAATGCAAGACTTTAGTTAGCCTCCAAAATGAACAAATAAAATAGTAATAAATATGTATTATTGCCTTCATATAGGGTCTAGTGGTATTAAGATAACCCTTTTTTTAAATATTATTCCTTAAGTTTTTTAATTCAAGTTGTTTCTTCACGAACTATAAATTTTCGCCAGTAGCTTCTTCTAGATGTATATTATTCAGCAATTAACTTCCCTTATTCATCTAATATCGAAGTTTTGTTTGCATTGGCACTATTTTCCCACAACCTTGTTTCAGAATGATATATGAAATGAATGTGAGAAGAAGGAAAATTTAAGTCATATTTTAGTTATGTAATCATATGAATAATATTGTAGGGTCCATAAAATTTTGGAAATAAATTTTGGTTTTTATTTTGTTTGAGTGTGATTTCCTATATGTTTTTAGTCTGAGAAATATCCTATGAGACTCCTAAATTTGTCGTTCACTTCAATGTTGATCTACTTACCACTTCATCCTAATTTGTGTCATTGGAAGGTTTTCCTTAGTAAAAGTTAAATTATATTTTTTCTTCTCCATTTGTGACTCTATTTCCTATACGGAATTATCTTGCAAAACATATGAGATACGAGGAGTTGGATATCCATAAAGAGCCTCAAATGGGGACATTTTAGTAGATGCATGATATATAGTATTATACTATCATTCTTCTAGAGGAAACCACTTCATTCACTGAGATTTATTATTTGAGAAAAAAGTTGTAAATAACTCTTTAAACATTTGTTAAATATTTATGTTTAACCATCTATTTGTGGATGATATGTTGATCTCATTACTAGTATTCTTCCACCCATCCTCCACATTTCCTTCTGAAACCTTCTTGTGAATTTTGGATCTTTACTAACTTACTATTACCTTAGGAAGGCCATGAAATATATCAGTTTTCTTTATTAGTACTTCTTCCACTTGTCTTTTTGTGTATGTACTTTGAATTCCAAAAAGATGTGCATATTTTATGAGTTTATCAATAACCACAAAAATGGAATATTTACCCTAAAATGGTCATAACCTTGTAATGAAGTCTACCGATATCTCTTGTCATATCTGATTATATATGTGTAACAGATGAAGTAACCCTATATATTTCACTATATTTTGTTTATTTCGTTGGAAACCCTAGGATTCACTTACAAAATTTGGCACACGCAAGGAAGTGGGAATAACAACTCAAACAAAAGCTATTAAATGACTCATTGAGTCGGGGGCATACCTCGACCCTAGTTTGCTAGTTTTGGATAAGAAAATTGCCTGTTTAGGGTTGAATAAGGCACAAATAATACCCTATCACGAAAGTGAAGTGGATTTTATTCAATTTCCACTAGACCCTATGGTCTTGTCATTCTCTGAGATTCCTTTAGTGCTCTAAGTTCTTCAAGCCTATATGTTTCTGCTCCAAGTGATGCTCTAGATGCTCTAAGTGAACCAACGTAGCGTTAACAAAATTTTGTATATATATATTTAACAAAATTAGATTCAGTGTTTGTCGAAGGTGGAAAATATAGCTAGACAAAACACTGAATTATCTTTACAACATGATTGTGTTATAACGTCTAATATGCATAAGGTTTTTTCCCTCCCAATAAATCGATGAAAAAGTTCCAAAAAGAAGCTTTTTTCACCAAAATAGGGGGGTGATCCTTTGATATGTTTTAAGGAAACTTTCACATCGTACCATTGGGGAGTCATAGAATAGCTTTCATATTTTTTTCTTCAACTTTGATTGAGGGAATAAAAAAGTTCTACCCTTGTACCAATGTATATCTCCTTTCCACACCCAATTTTCCATGGATTTGATACTTTCTGTTACATTGTATTTTTTGTTTAGCACTATTGTCATTTTTAATGGTGAGCTTCCTCCATCCATATTTGAATATAATATATAGTAGAATATAAACTTAAGGCTTCTTATATTCTATAAAGAACATTTACTACTAATTTTTTGTTCCCCTTCTTGTACATTGCTACAAAACCTTTCATTTTTTCTACCCATTTTATTTTCTCTTGCAATGACAATATTTGCTTCAAAAAAATCCATTAGCCTATCATAGTGTGTCTTGACTTTAAAATGTCTCCCAATGAGATACTATCATTTTTATTTTTATTTAATGTAGAATCACTTCTATTTATTTTTTATATGTTTATTTCATTGAATCCTTTCTCTTAAATTGTTCTCTTACAATAGCCAATGTTATCCCTTCTTGTGTGAACATTCCTCCAATTCTATATTCTGATGGGTCACATTATATAATGAATATTTTTCCAAAATTAGGTGTTGTGAATAATGATGTAGAAGGCAAAACATCCTTTAGGACAAGTAATTCTAAAGTAGTATCATCGTTCCATCAAAATATTTTTTTCTTCAAGAGAGATGTGAGTGGGCCTGGCATGCACACATAATTGTTAACAATTTTTTGATAATAACCCGTAAGTCCAAAAAATCCTGTAAGACTCTTGATGTTCTTTGGAATAGGTCATTTTGTAATAGCTTAGATGTTTTGGTGGTCCACCTTAAGTCTTTCCTTTGAAACAATATAACCCAAATACTCCATTTATATCCCAAGAACATATTTGGATGTTTTTATGTAAATTGATTGTTCCCATGAATTTTTGTAATTTTATCTACATGCTTAGTGAGATATTTCCATTATTTATATAAATACGAATATCTTAAGATAAAACCAGTACAAATTTTCTCAAATTCGATTAAAAAAAATTCATAGGGCTCTGAAAAGTAGAGGAAGAATTAGCAACCAAACACCCATATTTACTCTTCATGTGTTCTAAAAGTTATCTTGTGAATGTTTTATTTTCCTAATATGACTTGGTAGTATCCTGATTTAAGATCAAGCATTGTAAAATTAATCATTCTATGAAGCTCATCTAATATCTCATCAATATATAGGATAGTGAATTTTCCTTTAACGGTTATTTTGTTTACATGACAATAATTAGGGCACATCCTCCAATAATTATCATTCTTCTCACCATAATTATTGGAGTTGAAAGTGGCCTCCTACTATGTTGGTTAATACCCAAACATAGCATTTCTTGTACCTTTTCTCATTCCCCCCCTTTTGTTGATCTTTATATCTATAAGGACTTTTATTAGGAGTACATCTAGGTATTAATTCAATTTGATATTAATTATGTCTAGATGGAAGTATACCTATACAAATTTCTTGGAAGACATTATAGTTCTTTTCCAATTTTCATTTTAATTCCTTAGAAATATTTTCATATTATTATTTAGCTTCTATAAAATATAGATAAGGTCTAGTTTTTAACCCTTTCAGCTCATATCGAATTCCTTCCCACTAAAAACACATGAAAAAATCATTATAGTTTGTATAAATTGTACCAAGTATTATAGACCATTGAATCCATAGAAAATCATATACACCTCCAACTATGATGGAATATATTCTACTTTCCATATTATATTGAACTATACCCACTTTAATTCTTGGACTTTTTTGCACACAATGAGTAGCTCCTCCATTTGAAACTCAAAAATCAAAATTGTCACTAGATAAACAAAATAACAAAGGTTCCCTTCAAATATTTTTATCAACAATGTTACTGGAACTCCTTGGGACTTTGATTATTAATCTAATAAATAACATTCAACATTTAGGGAGTTGACAAATCTACTAATGCATAAACATATATCTCACACATGTCTAGATCAATGTTGTACACAATTTCAGTTCCTATTTCCTAGTCTTTTAAGTTGACATTTTCTTCCTCTTTTGTTTGTGTAGATGTCTCCACTTCCTATTTAACATTATTTTTTAAATTGAAGAACTTTTTTTATTTACATTAATTACACTTTGACTAGCTTTGTTGTAACTAAAGTATATGCATTCTTTCCTCCACTTCTTTCTATGATATCCAACTAGGTTGAGATGCATTGTCTATAAACATGTTGACAAGAAGAAAAATTCCTCCTGCAACAAGTGATCTGCAACTGATAAATACCTCAATTATGCCTAATCATGTTTAGCATAGTAATTCTCACTTTTATGTGGCCTTGCCACTAAACGTTTTTCTCCTTGAAAGGATACTTCCATTAGAGCTATCATAAATCCTAACTTATTAAATAGGAATAAAGATAATTGATCTATCTATTCTATATTGATAGAAAGAAGAAGAACAATAATTTAGATATAGGAAATACATTACATACTAAATCTAGAAATAGCCCATAAACTTAGTAATGAGACAATAAAATTGTACTTTGGATTCATAAAAGAATAGTCTATTTAAAAAACATTACATACACTCTGACTTCACACTGTCGATAATATAGGGATAATAATAGCCACATTCTATTGTAAATTTAATTATCTCAACTAGGGGAAAGAAATAGTTCTAATTTTCCCCATTAGGATCATATAAAATGAGTGGAATTCAATATAATAAGAGAGGTTGAATTACTATGATGGTTAAAATAGTTATAGGATTTAGTAGTTATTATAATAAAGAAGTAAATTGTTTATTCACATAGATATCTATTTGATATAACAATTACTTGCTCTCACATTCAGTTTATTATTAATTTGAAAAAAATTGAATTAAATCATCGAAAATAGTATCACATAAGTTAAACAAAAAATGTAAAATATATGTATCTAACAATAGTGCATACAATATATGTATTCAATGTTTCTATAGAAGAAATTTGTTTGAATTATAAAAATTGTCTTAAAATTATATTTAATAAAATAATATTATTGTCACAAAATTGATAAAACTCTTTAGAACTTTAGGCCTTCACTATAAACATAGGATCCGGAAAATGGTGCAAACATCTTACCTCCATCTTTTACAATCTTGGTTACTTTAGTTTAGAGATGAAAAGTTGGAATAAAATGAGTTATTTCCCTTGTTTCTATCCACTTTCCAAGTTTGTACTCGTGCTTTTTTTATAAAAACTGATTTTTTTTACTCATTGATTTTAGGATTCAAATTCTTGTATTCCAATATCTAATCCTGGCATATAAGATAGGATACTCCATCCTACTATCTGCAAGCTCATTCCTCATAAAATCAATTACTCTCATACCACAAACTTGTACAAGTATTGTTAATTACTATAATCTAATGATTGTTTGGAATTTTCTAGATGTGATGGAACGATCTTACTTTTGATAATTGTTAGGAAAATTAATTATTTAAATTATTTAAAGTAAGGAAATTAAATTATGAATTTGGATTTCATAAATTCGTGACATGTAGGTACATTATTTGTAGGACCAAATTACCTACATTAGTTCTATCAAATTCAAAAGTGAATTAGATTAATAGGTCATTTTAGGAGTCCAAAATGAATGTTGGAGTTTAACGACATTTAGTTGACTTTGCAATCCAAACAATTCCCATAGCTCTTCTAAGCATTTCAATAAAAAAAATATGCAATCATAAATCAAAACTAGGAGATCCTATAATTGTAAGTCTAATTCTTGTACTTTTCTCTTTCTTAGAATCTTTGGGTTAACAACTTCTATGATTTCTAATAACACACCACACTTAGTGGTTAACACACTTGCAAATAATTATAGAGCATAAAGGAATGAGTGATAAATTATAAATAAATCAATGTAACTACTAAACAAGGTAGTCAACTAATAAATAAAATAAGAATGACGGTTATGCATAAATGAAATTAGAAAATGCTAAAATAAAAGATATATAAGAAAATAAGTTAATGGCTAGCGTATACGAGAGAGAGGTGTTCATGTATCCCTTTACATACACTGTAGAGGAAGGATGAAACATTTTATTCAAAATAAATAAGAAATAATGTCTTTATTCAACATTCAAAAAGTGGAATGCATAGCTTTACATTACTTCTCCTCAACCATTCTATTCAAAATAAATAAGAAATAATGTCTTTCTCTTCAACATTCAAAAATTGGAAGGCATAGCTTTACGTTACTTCTCCTCAACCTCTGTGGGAATGTCACTCTACTCATCTTTTAGATTTTGTTTATGTTTTCTAAATTTGATACCTCCACTTAGATTTATAAATAAACTTAATATTTCATAAAGGTAAAAGAAAATAAAAAATCATGATATAGATCCTTTAATATATAGATCTCATAGAAAACACATCTATGATTTAGCTTTATCGAGGAAAAACTAGTTCACACTATTGGACTGATCTCAATTATCGATCTATTTTTGGTGAATACCTTGGAGAGATGTATATCATTCTATACATTTTTGTAATAGTAACCTAAAAATGTCAACATAGTACTCTAAGTGTTCTACTCTAAGTGTTGTCCAAATCCAAATCTTTAACCAAAGTTCTAAAAATATTTTGATGGGATTGATGATAAAAATCATATTTATTCCCATATTAATAAACACAATGTTCCAGCCCACGGGGCTTTGGATTGACGGTGAATGGGTGCACTATTAAGGCATTCCTTGTGATAGGTCACCGGTTCAAATCCCCCGTGGGTACTTAGGTTAGTCTTAACGTAGAAAAAAAATAAAAAATAAACACAATGTTCCAAATTTTGTTTTTATTATGTGAATCCAAGTGAACTAACCAATAATTTTAAAAATAAGTACTACAAAAAATTTAGATTTTATCACAAGATTCCTCTTGAAAAATGGGGAAATTTAAATTTTTTCAACCCTGCATTGGATTTTTTCAATTCGTTTTCATTGATTTGATAATGACGAAAAGTGTGTCACAAATGTCCCTTTTGAAATCACCAATATGTTACTCAATTTATAATTTTTCAACCCATGCATTGGATTTTTTCAATTCGTCTTCATTGATTCGATAATGACGTGGAAAATTGCATTGGAAATTTTCAATTCATCTTAATTGATTTGATAATGATGTGAAAAAATCAAGGCTAAAAATAGTCTATTACATGGATATGCATTCCTGCAACACTGTGCTGCTATCATATTTCTAGAAACCGCCATAAATACAACTAAAACGTGCATGTAGTTAGATCATAAAAACATATATAATTATAAATCAAGGAGAATTAATAAAATTAATAATCACATATCTCATGGAGCTTGCATGAAGTGAAAGTGGATAATATTATGATAATATGATGGATAAATTAGAAAAAAATGAAATAATAATATGCTAAATGGTCATAAAAAAAAACTTGTTAAAACCAATGCTCAACATCAGCACACCCAAGCCATTGTCTGTTCCCATGCAATAAGTAGGTAACTATAATACCAAAAGGAATAACTAGGTGAGTAGAACGCCGAAAAGGAAGGAATAGTGGTAAAGCTAGTGGATGGACTAGATAGACTATGAATTGCAAGGTAATATATGAAGATTTGTATGGAAAAAATTTAAGAATTTAATGATAGAAAACCCCAAGTTATATGAATGAGTAGAAATAGAAATCGGTTACCCAACCTACCTTTTCCTAGGTCAAAACTTGGCTATCTTTGATGTGATGCAAGAAGTGTATCCCAAATTAAATGTAATACATATTTTTCCCTTTTATAATTACTGAAAGATGGGGATGACACTAAGAACTTAGAAATCAATATTTTAGCAGCTGCAAGAAAACTAGTAATTTCTACCGGAATATAATAAAAATGGTCCTTTATCTTGAATTCTTGAAATGATAGTTCACTATAGGAATTACCATTTTTCTCCCCTATATAAAGATATCTCAAGATGACACCTATCTCTCACTGATATAGGCTACTGTACTATACAAAATGGAGTTGGGCGTCAAAAATTATTGCAAACAAATGGCTTAGTTCATAAAAAGGAAGAATTGCAATTGTAAAAGCAATACCTTGCACAAGTGGATTACACATAGTCGAATTTTACTTGTGTAAGGCAAGAATAATGGCATCTCAATAGATAGAAATCAAGGAAATAAAGTTTGCTTGATTGGAAAATCATGATTGATGCTGTGAAGCGTCCAACAAGATTAACCAAGACTGTGAGCTAATTTTGGACGTTGCAAAATATGTTGACAAAGAATTTGAACTAAGTTCCTGCCTTATCTGAGGGCTATAAGTTTGGGTTAAATTTGGCTTGAATAACATGGAAAATTAACAACACCGTCCTCAACAAAACCTCCATGGTCGAATTCACTCATGAGATCTGCAAATATAATAACCATTAAGGAAATACTAGAATTTTGTGTGAGCAGTGGTAACGATATTCTATGTTGCAAGTGCTACTAAATTTTTTTTGTTTCAAGCATTGTTAAAATTCTATTAAATTTTTTGTTTGAAGTATTGTTATAATTTTATGTTGTGAGTTTAAATTTTGCATGGTTGAAATTTCAACTTTCTTTTATTTGAAAAAGCAATTAGAGATGAAAATTGGGTACAACTCATAAATAAAAAAATTGAAAGTATTGAAAAGAATGACAATGAATTTGATTGATTTAAAAAAAAAAAAAATAATTCTATGTACAAGACAAAGATGAATGGGAAAAGACAAATTCACATATTTAAAACCAGACTTGTAACAAAAATATTCTCACACTAACCCAGAAATTTATTCGTAATTTATTTCAAAAGGTAGGTACAGAAATACATATATTAATGTATTGGCATATAGGTAGCATATGTATTATTTTTTACTACCATATTTTGCTTATGGATAGTATCACTTCTAAACATCGATTTCTTGCACAATATGGTTTTCTGGGATGACATGGCGTTCTTAGGAATGAAGAAAACTGACAGGGTACGAGGGACTTTGATCAGGATTGAAGAGCCCAAAGTGATGCTCCGTTTCAGCCCCAGGTTTCCCGTTCTCGTTGAAAAGAGCGAAGATATAGGTTTCCAGGTTCGTTCCCGGCTTCTTGGGTGTTCCTACATTGGATAATACATGTCTGATGAGATTGTTGTTATACGACTGAGCATTGCCAACTGTGGCAACATCCTCGCCAGCAGAAGGCCATCCGGTTTCAGTAACGACAAGTGGGACAGTGGAATATCCCAACGCTTGCATAGCCGAGAAAATGGCATCAGCCATGGCATCAAACAAGTTGTTGTAGTTCCGATCTCCGTCTTGCACCACCGTAGATGTGGACTTAAACAGAGCGTAGTCCAGAGAAATGGTGTCTCTGTTGAAGATGTAGCTGAAGTATGGATACACGTTGGCCATGAAGGGAGACCCGTGATCTGAAAGGAATTTCAGCATAGATCCCATAGTGGCCTTCAAGTCGTCTCTGAATTCACCCTTAGACGGCGGGAAGCCGATCCCTATAACGTTCATGTTGTGGGCTGTGGAGACCTTGATGTTATTCTGCAGATTGTTGTTCTCAATAGCGGCTTGAATGTTTCTCATTGCTGGAAGAAGATAGTATCCGTCGTTCGTGTTGGCCAAAACCTCGTTACCCACAGCAATGTATTTGATGCTGGTGGCGGGATAGAAGGGAACAATGTTATCGCTTACCCAGTTGTTGGCTGCGTCCTGGCTAGAGGCTAATTCTTGCAATCTGAAATTTTCGACTCCCACGATTACATCGATGCCGGAACTCGCGAAAGCTTTCAGTGCAGTTCTATTTGCTTCGAAAATCCTCATTTTCCCAATATTGTTGTTCTTCATCAATCTTACAACCTGGTCTGCAGGTGGCAGTCGCCCATCATGCCGTAGTTTACTCCTATTTTGTCACCAGCTGCACAAAGAAACAATTCAATAGAACGACCTTGTTCAATGGTAGGTTTGAATAAACAATACAAAGACATTACAGAAGAAAAAAAAAATAAAAAAATAAAAAAAATTGATAATGTTAATTGACCTGCGAGAAGCCAAGAACAGAAGATGAAAATACACTCTATAAGGATGATCTTCGATCGACCTACAGAGGTATGCATTTTTGCTGGCTGGAAAATGGCAGATTTTAGGCGAGGACGTTAAATTCATAAGCAGCTCGATTGGTCTTCAGTTGGATTTATACTTTGCTATGCCAGGTGAGGTGCCGTGCCGGTTTGCACTACATACCTCCCTCCAGACATTGATTGGATTTATTGATTTGGCACCTTCGTCTCAATCTCGACGATATGATATGTCAACTTGCATTACGCTAACAAGCGTACAAGAACGAAAGCCCCTTGCACCCGTATCAGTTGTGAACGCAAAGACTTTAGAACGGTTTCCTCAGCGTTCAAATCCGAATTTGTTACCCGTGACTCCTTAACAGTTGCAGAACTGCCAATAAAACGAACCCAAATCGTCGTGGTGGCGGAAACAATTACATAGAAACTATGGGTCCGTAGTAAATAGTATTCTTTCTGTCGTTTTCAACGGACTCATTGTTCAGTGACAAATACACATTTTCAATCGTGGATGGATCACGTCTCGATCTGTTTGGATATCAATGTCACAACTGATGGATTTCATTGTAGTGAGGTACTCCGCTTTTGAGGAAAGCGTTATGAATGGTATTTAGTAGGGATTTAAGATACCAGATAAGGTGGGCTATTTTTTTAGTTTCAATGTTACAGAATGAGTTGGATATTGTGTGATAATGTAGGAGTAAATTTATAACTAGCATACTTGACGCAGTTTTAGATTTTATAGCTTTCACAACATTTACAGAATTTGGATTGCGGTTACACAGCCCACAACCTAGGTCATTGGAGTTGGCTACTAATTTAATTAACTCAATAATTAAATTACACGATGCAAATCGAAAGGAATTCAAGAGTTCTCACAAGAACACATACATGATTCAAATACTTTTCATTTATTCAAAATGTATTATTACCGTCAATAATGTAGAGGAATACTTTTCATTTATTCATATTGTATTGTTTGTTGGAGGTACTACACACCTAGGACCTTCATTACTGGCACATGTGACACTTAGAGCATTCACTGACATGCAAGGGTTCAATAATGGAATCTTCACCAGATTGGTGCCTTCGAATGTCCATGCATTCATGGGACTACATCCAAGATCCTTTCTGCATGATTTACTCCTCCATTTGCTCCTCCTTTCATCCCGCAACTCGCTAGTTCTCTTCGAAACTTGTTGTGGGACTACATGCAAGATCCTTTATGCATAATTTACTCCCTCATTTGCTCCTCGTTTCACTCCGCAACTAGCTAGTTCTCTCCGGAAGTTGTTCTGGGACTACATGCAAGATCTTTTCTGCATGATTTACTCCCTGATTTGCTCCTCCTTTCACTCTGCAACTGGCTAGTTCACTCCAGAACTTGTTATAGGGGTTGAGTCCTCTCATTGATGACCACTATGACGCATTACCTTGGGATCTTCACCCAGTAATGCTATATTATGAGCATTGTAACCTATTTTCTGAATCAATAATTATTTTTGTTCTTTTGATTTATTTTTAGTGTTTCTTGCTTTGCAAAGTTGTGTGTTCAACCATTACTAGCTAGATTCATCTGTGCACCAGTGCATTATTTGCTAGATAAAATGTGCACCAGTGGATTATTTTGCAGGTATTATAGCTTGGAGATAGAAGATCGATAGAAAAATGGAGTTTCCCAAAGCATCAATCCTAACAAGGTACAACTATCATGAATGGAAGGACAAAATGGCTCAATACCTTCATTAGAAATGGTTTTACAGGATTACCATGGTTGCAGAAGTGGAACCCACTTCAGTCAGAGAGAAATCCAAGTACCTCAACCACATGAATGAGGCCCATGGACCCATATGCATGTGCATCTCCCCAGAGTTGCAGTTTCATCTATCTTCCTGCAGTACTCCCAATGAGATTTGGAAAAAGTTTGAAGAACTCTACAGGAAATAGGATGAGATGAAAGGACATCTGCTCGAAGTGGAGCTGCTCTCATTGGATCCATAGAACTATGACAGAATTCAAGACTTCTTCACCAAATATAATGATCTATTTTGGCAACTCAAGGGTTGTGGAATTGACAAATCCAAGGAGGAGAGTTGCGAAGTTCTCTCTATTATGTCAAAGCTCTGACCAAAATACTCTATCTTTGTGTCTACATTTCATTCAGTAAGGCTCGCAACAGGTAAATCCTACACTATGCCTTCTCTCAAGCAGTTCATGGAGTCCCTCACTTTTGAGCAAGATAAACTCATTGGCATGGGGAAAATGAAACCTCCAAAAGCGCATGCACTTGCTGTGCATGATGGAAGCCACAATAAAAATCACAGATTTGATTCAAATCACAAAAATTAGTAGCAAAAAGACAAGGGAAAAGCACATTCCCATCCAAAGAAGGAAGGGTACACCAAGCCCTTCAATGACTCCTCCGGCTCCAGAAATGAGAAAGGGAAGAAAGGAGACAAATGCCCCTACTGTCACCAAGGATTCCATCCATAACCCTCTTGCATGAAGAAACAAATTGACCAAATGGTAAAAATCCTTCAGAAGCACAACCTTGGGGACCACATCCCTTAGGGCGCCAAGAAGAAAACTGAGGATCCGCCACACGGGAAAGGTAACAATTTTCATGCTTTAGTTGCAATTAACTCTTCCCCTGATGCATGGATTATAGATTCTGGTGCACCACATCATATAGTTGTTGCAATGGAAGTCTATTCCTCTTTGGATGCATGCGAAGGACCTCCCATCCTCATGGGAGATGACTCATCTATTGAGCTCACCGGAAAAGGTAGAGTGGAACTTTTACACGGAAGCTTTGAAGATGTGCTTCATGTTCCAAACATTCGATAAACCTGCTTTCAATTTATCAGATCACTCATTCCGGCACCGGAAAGAGAGTGGAATTCTCTCCAAATCCAGTGAACATATATGACCTACATAGCAGCTCCAAAATTGCAACCGGTGAGGTAAACAATGGAGCTAGTCTGTATACATTTTCTAAATTTATTGAATCTAAACCCTCCTTATTTCTTACACGCGCTAATGATAGTAGTAGGCTTTGGCACGAGAGGTTTTGTCACTTAAATTACAAGTATATGCAACAGCTAAGCAAGCATGAGATGGTGGAAGGCTTGCCAAATATCAGTTTCTCCAAAGGAGTTTGTGAAGGACGTGTCCTTGGTAAACATCCTAGAGAAAAGTTTGACATCGACAAGACTCACAAAGCATCCTCTCCTCTAGATCTGATCCATAGTGATCTCATGGGGCCTTTTCTTCATCCCTCCATCAACAAAATGAGGTATGTGCTTACATTTATTGATGATTTCTCACGATATACTTGGGTGTTACTTCTCAAGGCCAAATTTGAAGTTTTTGCGCATTTTGAAGATTTCAAAGCACTAGTTGAGACATAGTCAGAGGGAAAGATCAAAGCTCTTTGTACAGATAATGGGGGGGGAATATATTAACACAACACTTCAGAACCTTTGCCTTGAGTCCAGCATATAGTTGCAACACAGAGTTCCATACACTCCACAACATAACGGAGTTGCTGAGAGAAAGAATTGATCTCTCAAAGAGATGGCTTCCTGCATGTTGCATGCTAAGTCACTACCTCATAAGCTATGGGTTGAAGCACTTAATTATGCTAACTACATCCAGGACAGATCTCTTCATAGATTTTTCAAGGATCAGAGCCCCTTTGAGGCTTGGAGCGGCACTAAATCGGAGGTCACCCACTTCTGTGTTTTCAGTTCCCGAGCATGGGCCAGCATCCCCTCTAAAAAGAGGAAAGCTCTTGATTGACAGAGCATTGAGTGCATCTTTGTTGGATACCCTAATGGTGTAAATGGATACCGACTCTTGATTTCCTCTACGGACAAGCTCATCATTAAGCAAAGTGTCCAATTTGAGGAAAGTCTCTCGCATGCACCTCAATTGCCGCATGCAGACACCTTTTATCTACCTCATGACCAAGATGATGACTCAGTACACTCAGATGTAGATACACAGTATGCAGATGCTGAGGTAGAGCATGCAGATGCAGAGACAGGGTCTTCAGATACAAATCCAGTGCATGCATATGATGATCCACATCCAAGCCCAGATCAGGCTTCCAACAGTGAATTAACTTCCTCTGTCATAAATTAGAGAATAAAGAGCTGAAGTGAGATATATGCAGAAGACCACCCATCTACTTGAAATGGTCTTGTGGGGGATAATTCTGATCCACGAAGGACTAGCTCAAAGTTTATTGAGCCTCCTCTTACCCTCAATGCAATTGAACCAATGTCATCCCGGAATTGTCATTTGGTTTAGTCTTCTGATCCGCAGTCTTATGCTGAGGCTGTTGCGCATCCCTCTTGGGAGTACGCCATGGAGGAGGAGCGCAACTCCCTCCTTGACAACCAGACTTGGGATCTAGTCCCCCTTCCTTCAGGAAGGAAACTTGTCCGATGCAAATGAATCTATAGGACCAAGAGTACTGCAAATGGGAAAATCACCAGACAGAAAGCCAGGCTAGTAGCCAAAGGCTTCTAGCAAGTGCATGGCATTGATTATGATGATACCTTTGCTACAGTAGCAAAGATGGATTCCATACAACTTGCACTTGCCATTGTGACTCCCCAGGGGCAGGAAGTACATCAAATGGATGTGAAGAATGCCTTTCTTCATGGAGACCTATCTAAAGAGATCTACATAGAGCAGCCACATGGTTTCATTCAGGATTCATCTTTGGTCTGCAAACTGAAGAAGTCCCTCTATAGCCTTAAGAAAGCCCCAAGAGCTTGGTATGCGAAGATGGATTCTTTTCTCTTATCACAAAACTTCGAAAGATGTAAGTCCAATCCAAATGTTTACATGCTTAGGACACATGATTCTCTTCTTATCTCCATTTTGTATATGGATGATCTCCTGATCACCAGAAGCTCCGCCTCAGCCATTGCTGCAGCCTAGAGGACCTTGCATGATAGGTTCTTGATGACGAACATGTGTCCATTACACTTCTTTCTTGGTCTTGAGATCAGCCAGGATACCATAGGCATCAAACTCTATCACGCTAAGTATGCACGGGATATAGTCGAGAGATTTCAGATGACTGACTACAAGTTAGCATCGACTCCTTTTTTTTCTGGGGTCCACCTTGAGGATGGAGGTGACAATCCATTAGTTGACAATACTCTCTACTGACAGCTAGTGGGGAGCTTACTATACCTCACCCACTCAAGACCAGATCTCTCATATGTTGTAGGGGTAGTTTCCAGATACATGCAAGAGCCACATGAGCTACACTGGAGAGCTGCCAAGTGCATCCTCCAATATGTGCAAGGCACCATCACCTTCGAGGTTCACTATGCAGTAGGAACTCCATTGAATCTCCTTGTCTTCATAGATTTTGATTGAGCGGGCAACAACATTGATTGCAAGTCCACCTCCAGATATTCACTCAGTCTAGGGTCTGGCCCTATCTGTTGGTCGAGCAAGAAGCAGGCTGCTATTGCTCTCTCTTTAGCTGAGGCTGAGTACAGAGGAGTAGTCAACATCACCATTCAGGCTAGGTGGCTACAACACGTCCTCACTGATTTGGGCATCCAGTTAGACCAGCCCACTGGCATCTTGTGTGACAACTAGAGCACTCTAAAATTTTACCAGGATCCAGTACAACAGCAACAAACAAAACACATACAGATCTATATGCACTACATCTGAGACTTAGTACATGATTGGGTCACTGATTTGCAGTTCTGTCCTTCAGCAGAATAGACTACAGAAATCTTCACCAAGGCATTCATTGAGCAGAAGTTTCACTCTGTGTGTGATGTTCTTGGAGTGAAGGACACAGTTTCTTAGCAACTGTCTTTTCTTCCCCTTTGCTTTTGATTACATTGTATTTTGGGAGGGGGGGGGGGGGGTTCCCACGAGGTTTTCCCTCTTTCCTCAATTTTAGTACAAGTTGCACGTATTTTGGGCGACCTTTGCCCTTAGTTTCGAGGGCCCATTTTCTATTTTTTCCCATAGTGGTGTTCAAGGGGGGTCTTGGAGTTACTACACACCTAGGACCTTCATTACTGGCACATGCAGACACTTAGTTAGAGCATTCACTGACATGCATGGCTTCAACATTGGAATCTTCACCAGATTGGTGCCTTTGACTGTCCATGCATGCATGGGACTACATGCAAGATCCTTTCTGCATGATTTACTCCTTGAGTTGCTCCTCCTTTCAGTTCGCAACAGGCTAGTTCTCTCTAGAACTTGCTGTGGTACTACATGCAATATCCTTTCTACATTATTTACTCTCTGATTTGCTCCTCCTTACACTCTGCAACTGGCTAGTTCTCTCTAGAAGTTGCAGTGGGACTACATGCAAGATCCTTTCTGCAGGATTTACTCCATGATTTTCTCCTCCTTTCACTCTGCAACTGGCTGGTTCTCTTTGGAACTTGCTGTAGGTGTCAAGTCCTCTCATTGATCACCACTATGGCACATTACCGTGGGATCTTCCCCCACTAATGCTATATCATGAGCATTGTAACCTATTTTCTAAATCAATAATTCTTTTTGTTCTTTCGATTTCTTTTTAGTTTTTTTTGCTCTGCAAAGTTGTATGTTCAACCTTTACTAGCTAGATTCATCTGTCTAGGTTTTCTAACACATTTACATTATTACAGTCAATAATGCAGAGGAATACTTTTCATTTATTCACAGTAAAAAATGTAGAGGAGACTGAGGTTTTCAAAGTAGTTGAAATTGTTATGTTGTTACTTAGAAACACCACATATAATAACTAGACACACTTGCCAACTTGTATAGCACCACGTTGCTCGCTTTGAAAATCATGCAACAACCAAGAGACCAAGACGAATACATAGAAATCCAATGGGCCACAAGAAAAAGAAAAATGCCCTCTTTTCTTATGTGTCCATGTAATTTAATTTATTATAATGTTGTTGACCTCTTCGCATTCCAATGAGTTCTTTTTAGATACATCAGCAACTCCACATAACATAGCATCAACAAGCATTCTTGGAAGTGTCAACAACTCGAGAGTAGTTGTCGCTTTGATAAAATATAGTTATATGACTGTTAGCAACTACCAATGGGTGTATTAGTGATTACTAATGGGTGTATCAACAATTAAAATAATAGGTGTATTAACAATTTAAAACGCATGGGAGTGAGGGCACTTAACAAAAATTTGTTTTTGGTTGATGAGGATTGTCCTAGCTAAAAGATGCTCTTACATCAAACATCTTTGGTAAGAAAATATAAGCTACCAGCTCATGTGGTCTTTCTTTCACATATTGAAGTTCCTTATAGGCATGGTAGCTCTTGCTCATTACTGACGACACAACTTTCTTCAACTTCTTCGGCACATTTGACTAGTGATTGTTTCTTCGATTGAGTGTACCTCTTCACTATTTTCTCCTTCATGAAACTCATATAGAACAGTTGCATTGGATATATAAACCAACATAGATCCATCTTAAGTCTATATCTACCAAAGCTCCGAGATATATCAAATATCTGAAGACATAAAAAAATTGTAAAATTTAATAAGAGATTAGGAGATTTGATCCCTTTTTGCTATTAAGAGATTACGATAGATCTATACTACTCATCAATATTAGTAAAATAAATACTTATGATATTCTTAATGTTAATAAAAAATGTTTTCTATCCATGAAATAAATATATCATGGGAAGTTGAATATATCATGGCAAGCTTTAATTTAATAAGATGAATAATTAAGTATTGGATTTATTAAATTAATACATACAAGTTTTTTAAGTACTTATTAAAAATGAAATAATCATAAATACATTAAAGAAAAATAATAAAATGAAATAGGAAAAAAAAAATTATGAATAGAATTTTGTTTGTTTAGATGTTATCAAAGACCAATTAAACTTATATTTTTGAATATTAAAGCCTTATTTGGATCTATGAAAATGTGACATTGAGTAATTAAGGTGGAATTCAAGATCTGTAAGTAGTGAGTGCTTGTGGGTGCACAACAATAGCCAAGGATTATGGTAGGAAATAAAGTAATTTCATACAAAGATAATATAACCAAATATAAGAACTATTATGGTTTTTTAGAATACGTTAAATTTTTAAATTCTTAGAAGATAAGATAGATCAAAATGGGAAACATAGTTTTATTGATGTGGTATGAACATTTATATGGCTTCACATATCTTCTCCTAGTCAAAATTCTTAATCTAAAATGCAAGTGATTTAATTTAGAAAAATAATATATTAAAATAAAACTAACTTCTAATTGTAATTGATCTAGAAACACAACATTAACTATAAATAGTGATGCTCATGCACATAGTTCAATATTGGAAAGCGATGCCCATCACCACAATGATAATAAATTCATAACTATCTTCACAAAATAAGCAACACCCTAAATGCGGAAAGATTACTTTCCTCCTAAGCACATTGATCGTGCTAGCAAGATTCTAGACTAAATGAGGGCACTCTCATTCTTTATCAATTCATTTATGTTTAAGTGGAAAGTTATTATGCTTTCCTACCAATATAGGAATGACATGAAGGTGGGAAATGACACTTTAATATTTGATTTGAATATTATTGTTTTAAGCGTTCGTGTTATAAGGAAGATAGATGTCATGGTAGAAAATTTTGTATTATGCTTGAGAATGATCAAATGAGATATGAAATTACTAGGGTCCCAATTTACCTTGGAAGATAGAGTAGGTGAATAGAATACATTTGAAAGTAATGAGCAATGAAGTGTAGTAATGTTGAGGAGAGAAAAGAGTTACAGTCAATGTGGACATCACAAAATAAAGAGTGCATGTGTTTCTATTCAAGAAATTTAAATGTGTTGGGATAGTAAGACATGTGTTTTTTACCAGTTTTGAATCAAGTAAAGATGGTCAAGGAAAGATGAAACAAAACATAGAGTAGCCAAGAACTGAGTTACTAATATGTGTATGTAAATGGTTATGAGTGCCATGAAATTGTTCTTGACCAAGGAATAAGACAAAGAAATCAAGTGAAAAATGAGATACAATAATCTATGGAAGGAATAGTATAGAAGTGTACGTGATCCACTATGTAAGCTATGAGAACCCACAATTATGTTGTATGCTTCCCGTTGAACACATTTATGAAAACTGAGAAATATACTAGTGTATTATTTTTCTTGAAATGGAAAAATATTACTATGATGACCCAAGAAGAATATTTTTACAATAGTGTATAAGTCATTATCCTTGATGATGAGGGAGGAGGTTAAATGTTCTTACTAAAGGGTGCAATACCATTTTAAAACTAGGACAACAAAGGTGTTTTATGTTGTTGAGATAGCCTTTATAATTAGTTGTGATGATTTCCTTACATCTTAAATATGGAGCTTAGTGTTAGATAATGTTGCAATAGGACAGTCAAATGATAATCGCTAAGGCACAATGGCATAATCCAAGGGTAAGAATATTGAATACAAGGATTTGTAATGCATTGAGCTAATTATGCTTTGATTGCAAGGGATGAACTACTATAGAGTGCCCTAAGGCACTTAAAGCCTAGAATAATATGATGGATGTAAAATAACATTTGGTGCTAAAAATAAAATGGTTCTAGAAGAAAAATATGTTATGAGAAAGAATCCATTAGGTGCTCATGTCAATGATGCATATGTTATCCTAAGAGAAGTGAGAAAAAAAAACTCTTTATATGGAAAAGAAATTGGAAAGGAGAGTGTAGGAGGAGACAGAGAGTGCTAGTCATGGGGGATAAATTTGAGAAAAATTTGAAAATTAGTGGTAGAATATGGAGGATAGAGTTTCAAATATATAAATCCCGAAGGCTAGAAGGATCAAGTGATTGAATAATAGAACCCACATGTTTTTCTATCATAGAGGATCTTCAAAGGTCATATAGTTCAAAACCATAAAATAATCAATTCCATGAGCTATCTTCAGAATGATGTGTTGAGTATGAATGTAGAGGGACTACTTTTTTCTAGGTTCCATGACTATTAAACCGTGGATAAGACTATGGATGTACTTATTATGGATGTGTATGACTAATACTACTTTCCTAGAACCAATGAAATTGTACACTATTGGATTGAATGATGTAATATACATAATATTTTGGTGTAACCATGTCTTTGATAGATGTACTAAAATGTGACTTGATATATTTTGTACCTATAAAAATAGTACAATTATCCCTATGGGATTGTCTTCAATATCATTTTCGTTAAGTTCTATAATGCTAGCTTCTGTTATATGACATTTTAGCATTTCATGGAAAGAAAAATGTATTGCAAGGTGGCTTTTAAAGATTCAAACACAATAATGTTATTTTTAGCATTGTTATAAGGGATACTTATATAAAAATATATATGTCACAAATGGAAAAATGGGAAAATAATCTTGTTAGGAAGTAGAGGGGATTGATGTGGGAGGAAAAGAGATATATAAATGATAAAGCCATAATGTTTTGAAGGTTGGAGGTACATAATTGGAAATTTTAGGAGTGTGATATGGGGCATTTAATGTAAGTTAAGGATGGTTTGTGGTTGTGGAGATAACATGCGTATGGGAGAAACCTAAACATCATTAGAGGAAAATAACACTAATGTGGGGATATAATATGCATGGTGAAGTGTCATGTATTAATAAGAGAATAATATATGGTATGATTTTGTAGATTACAAAATGTTTTTTGGATTTTAGATATATGAGAAGGGGGATGAACTAATGAAGAGATTAGGTGTTTCAGATGAGGAATGTTGTTTGTGGGATTGGGTGATAAGTTGTCGAATGAGTAAATTGTTACAATTGAGTATAGAAAGGTGAGAAGCTACACTCTATTAAAAGTGATATATAATGATGTAGACAAGGATGAAATCCTCTAACATGGTAATATGGGAAATGAGAGTTGAAGTTTCAGAGGGTGTTAGATCAATAGATCATGCAACCATAATTTCTTGAGATCATTCTTGATGGAGAAGCATTATAAATGATGCAAATGACCCAAACAAATGGTGTAATTTTCACTAATAGGAAAGTAGCCTAAGTTTCATCCAATGTTAAATAAGATCTATTAAGAGTTTAGCTAATGGGAGGAGTGAGACATTGAATGTAGAAAATCATAAATAATAGTGTTAGAATCGGTCGTGAGGTACACTTTAAGGATGTAAATAATATTATGCTACACTTTAGGGATGTTGAACCAACACAATTTATAATAATTTTATTAGGCTCAAAGGCTTCCCTCCAAAGCAACACATTAATTAGATATGGGGAAACTTGGTACAAGAATCTAGCTTTGAGTTTGTTGAGTGGGGTGGAAGCGTGGCCTCTAAATTGCTATGTTGGTAGAGAGAGAGAGAGAGGAGTAGGTATCAACCAATGTGAAGGTCAATTTTAGTGTGAATAAATTAATATTTAGGGTGATTTATCCCTAGAGAGAAGATTTTGGGTGGAATGTGTCCTCTAGAAATTCCAATCAAAGGTGGTGCACTCCAAAAAATTCTTAGAAAATTATTTGTATAGAATAAACTATTGTCGGGTTGGAGGTTAATCAATAATTATCCTGAGCTATCAACATTTTGAAATGGAATATATCCAATGGAAACTGAAAATTATAGGGAGAAATTTGTATAGAAAGACGGACTTTGAAAACCCCCCATGGAGAAGGAGTAGGGTTAAAAAATATATTTTTGTTATAATGCAAAATTATAAGACAAGGAAAGAAGATAACAAAAAAGACAAGAGCTATTACAACTACCCCAAATAGATGAGAAGAGATAATTAGCTCTTATCTATGAATCCCTAAAATATAAAATAGGTTGAGCATGAAGCCTAGTTTATCTAATGAGTCTTTAAGGTTCTATATGATTGCATATATCTTCTTTGATTTCAAAAACTAGATCTATAATGCATGATAGGCAATCTAATATTATGTTAATATGTGGTTAACTCAATTACATATAACTAAAAATTTAAACTCTCTATAATTATTTATATTGATGTATTTGTAGCTCGTTGTTACAAATGTTGAAGAAATTTGAGAGTCAAGCGAGTGGAGGAGTGAGAGGGATCACTTCTAGTTCTCACTCTTAAGAGTCTTAGACTCTTAGTTACTGATTTTTTCTAATTAGTATGTATTTGTTTGTAAACTTTTAGAAGTAGTTGCTTCTAGTTCTATGTAGTGAGTAGTTAGGACTCATGACTCAATACTTTGGATCATGTTTGGACTCATAACATATATGAGATGCTTATTCATTCATGATATTTTGGACATATATTGTTATTATGAATTGTTTGGACATGACCTTACTGAATATCAATTAAAAATGTTTTTTTTATTATTATTTCAATATATGTGTATATTTTTATTTATTGAATTCACTGATTTTTTCCCGATTTTTTTGTGATTCCCCCAATTTTATTAAAACTCTTAGCTCTTTTGCCTCACCGATTTACTATCTATTCTGAGTCTGGTAACATTGGTTGCAAGTTTCATTCCTCACTTCTAAGTGCTAAGGTGTGCTAGAGAGTGCCAATGCATCCTAAGGAGTCTTAGGGAGTACTAGGACAACACAAGGGAGCACTAGGTCAAAATGCATGGAAGTGAATGAATATGAGGGTGTGTTGTGGAGTGTTAATTAGCGCTAGTTGTCATGCTAAGGAGGGAGTGACAAGGTATGCTAAGAACTGCTAAGGCATGCCAGGGAATATAAGGGAATGTCAAGAAATGCTAGAGTGTGCTAGGTAGTTTCAGGGTGTGCTAACATGTTCCAAATAGTACCAAGGCATTCCAAATGCTAAGACATGTTAGGATGTGTGTTATAGACATTTTTGGGCACTTCAACCCCAATCATAAATTTCCATAAACTGAGGGCTCCTAAGTCCCTAAAAGTGTTGCTTCACTACCTAAAGGAACAAGGTCAGCTGATTACATCATCTCCCAGAAGTTCTCCACTGAAAAATGCTCATAAATGGTCAAAACTAGACCATATTAAAAGCTCAATGCAGAGGGTGCGATGCATATCACCTTCCCAGTGTGCAAGGTGCCATGCATATTGATTTGCTCCTCTGTAGGGTGCGATGGTCGGGAATGGACAAATGGCAGGGACAAAAATGTGAGGTGGAAGATCATGGAATCTTCCAGAACCTTCCACTCTGACAGTTGCCACTCCATTTTCTACCAGGGATGAGTAAGAGATCATCATTCTCCAAGTGGAAGCAGGAACTCTCACAGAGAATACACTAATAAGGATCCCAGAAGATGACTCACCTCTTTGTAATCATCTATATATGGATCCCTCATCACAGAGATCCGGAGGCTAGAATTTTGTATCTTATAGAGAAGTGTTGTTAGTTTTCTGGTGTACATTCACAGTGTTGGGTGATATAGCTTTGCTTGAGGTGAAGAAGGGCTTCTTAGCTGGAGGATGATGCTTGGTCAGAGCACATGGTTGTAATCCTCTTGCTACTTTTCATCTTAATAAAGGTATTCTTTTTTCCTTCCATATTCTTCTGTACTTGTTTATATATGCATGTATATGGTTAATACACATCTGATCCTGTATTATTTATGAATTTAGATCCTTGTTTCTTGCATATTAATATGTTGCTATGATTCCACAGGTTCTTTTGAAGCTAGGCAGACAAGAAGAAGCGGCAAAGCTCTATCAACAAGGAGAGGAAATTAAGCGCAAGACTCAGGTTGGTCTTCTTGGTCCTCCTCTCGTCTATTTTCATAAAAGGGAACAACAGTAGAATTTTATTGTTTGTTTCTAAGATAGCCACCCATCTTAGTGGGAATAGCAGCATCCGAGTGGACACTATTCCCAGATAACAAAATGGTGACCATACTGGGGAGTGACTAGATTACTTATTAGCCTATCTATCCTTCTTTCTTTTATAACCTTATAGACGGAGCCTGAAGTCAAGCGAGCTAGCCCTCAAACTGCATTTGTCATAGAAATGCAAAGTAGATCAATGCTGCTTCAGTCTATCTCCATGTTTTGTTTATGAATTAAACAACAGATCTGCAAGAAATCTAATTTCGCTAAGTGGTGGCTCTAGTAACCTCTTAGATCACCCCTGTGTTTTACATACACTAATCTTTACTTATTCGGCCTAAACACCTGAACTAGATTGCAAAATGTGAGTGAAATCCCATTCAAAGTCTCACATTGCTACCATCGCACCCTGCCTTCAAGGCAACACGTATGCATCGCACTTCCCGAGTGCAATAGGTGTGCTGCATACTGAGTTCACTGTGTAACAGGTGCGATGGTCAGGGAGGGTTAACTTTACCCTCCAACTGTGGATTTTTCTCACTGTTTTCAGTCTTATTCAAGAGTTTTGCTGTCTATAGTCAGTGTACTTCTCTGAAAACCCCATTCTCTTGCATTATTCCACCTCCTTAGTGCAAAGAACTATAAAAAAATTTATGTATTGTGCGTCGTTTTTAGTTCTCTTTTGCAAAAAGTAGCATAGTCGAACTGTCGCCTCTAGATTTGAAAGTGTCGTAGCTATCATTTTCAGTTTTAGAAAGAAATTCCATTGTTCTGGATAGTCAATTATACAGTTATTGTTGCATAGGATTTGAATTATTAGTTTTAAAGTGTCGAAAAGCAGTTTCGATTTAAAAATCGGAAAGTGTCTCTCTTGCTTTCACTTCATTTTGAAAAAGAATTATGTTGAGTATTGTTGCTTTAAAAGTAATTCAGTTTTGCACATAGATTTCTTAACATCATTCACATATTAAGAGAGTTGAAAAAAAATACATGCATGTGCATTTGCATTTTGATTGCTTGGCTTGATTTAGGACTGTGCTTTTAGCATGTGCTCTGTGCTATGTGAAGAAAAGATTCTTGACTTTCTTCCCTTTAGTAGCTAGGATTTTCGTTGCTGAAAGAAGATCAAACGTTTGTTTATCATCTTAGACTGCGTTTTAGGAACTATTTATACATCACGTGGTGAACCTGAAAGGAAAACTATTAAGCAAGATCAACTTAAAATAAATTCAATTAATCTAACAACGCTTTGGAACTTAATGCACAACATCTAGAGGTCTAGGCTAGAGACGTATTCCCACGTCGTAGAACCTGGTAACTGTTGCTTTCAGTGTTGGTTGGGTGATTCCTCCACTCTGAGGTGGCAAGTGCCAGTACGGACTTGTGCTCCCACGTACCGTCAAGTATATATTGGTAGACCACAATAGGCTGCATCCTTTATCCTTAGGAAGCCGTGTCTGCTGCCCTATCGATCACAATGCACCGAACACAGCATTCGGGAAGATTGACTGCCGTACCATAAAAAGTATTCTGCAGTTTTGCGATTGGTTTGGTAATCCTCTCTGCCTAGATCTCCAGAGAATTCCATTTTTCTCCTTTTCAGACTCCGTAAAGGAAAAGGTCCTCTGAGCACTTGTCACTTCAGGCTCAATAAAAATCGAAGGCGACTAGAGTCATATTTTGTTTTTTCTCGACTCTTTAAAATTGAAAAAACAAGTTGTCTCAAAGCGTTTAAAAATTTATTTTAAATCGGAATAGCGTCACAAATTTCGTCGTTGATCTTCAGGTTGAGAAAATGGAGTCTACCAACCAAGGATTTCCCCGTGAAGGAAATCCTAGTCCCTTATCCTCTTGAGGAGATGTTGTTCCACCCCATATGGCCACTTTGTCACTTCCAGGATTGACAATTGGTTTGCCTGTCTAGCTCTTCTCTACCTCTATCATTTAGAATCTCGTAATTCCTGAACAGTCTAATCAGCAACTAGACAACACTAGAGTTTCCTCCCAACCTTCTACTTCATTTTATTCTCTTTCTCCTCCTTCCTCTTCACTTGATAAAGCCAATAAAGCTAAAAATCAAGTAACTGAGAAGAAGAAGAAGCAGAAAGAGAAAAAGGAACCAAAATCGAAAGGGAACAACCAAGTATCGTCTAGTGAAAATCCTCACACTGCACAGTCAAAACCTAAATCTCCTTGTATCATTTGCAATGGAGACCACTATCACTGAGATTGTCCCTGCATCCCTCGGATCTTAAGGGACTGGTCTCCTCATTTGCACAATCCGGGAGCATCAATCTCTGGCGATCATGTTGAATGCTCACCATCAACCAGTGAAACTGAAGCACATGGACAAAGAAGGAATCTTAAACTTCCTTGTAAGTTGTTTTAAGGAAATCACGCCATCCACCGTTGTCCCTTCCTTGACGAGGCTAAAAGAGTTTTGGATGATCGTTCAGTTTCACTGGTACGACTTCCTCCTGGATATAAAAAACTCTTTCCAAGTCCTCCACCGGTTGAAAATCTAGCTGGCCCGTCATTGTGGTCGGCCGAAGCGTCTATCATTGAAAATGAACCCTCTGAATCCATACTAGATGAAATTTAAAGGGTCGATATAGCAGTTGACCCAGTCTTGCCTTTAGAGTGTTCGTCTTCGAATGATACCGTCACTGAAGAGAAAGAGAACGACACCGTTCAAATTCTTTTCATCAAAACAGACTCCGATGAGCTTGGGGGCAGTCCTCCCGTTCCTTTATCGCAGGAAGGAATTTCATCAGAGTCATATCCGGCCATCTATTTGGTCCCACCACCAAGCAACCTAGTTGTTTCCTTCGACTGGAATCTACTAGGCAGACCCCGTTTACCAGCTAGTGTACCATTAAGAATCATTGTACAAGCTTACAGAATGGTCATGGTTGGTACCATCATTGATGAAGGGGCTTCTGTGAGTATCATTTCCTCAACTTCTTGGAAAGCGCTTGGTTCGCCATCGCTTTTTCCTGAAATGCGAAATATAACAGGCTTTGACAAGGGAACCAGTCGACCTTTAGGGATCCTTCCAAATGTGCCGATTACTTTGAGAAGGAAAACTTTTCACATGAACGTTATGGTAGTTAAAGGACCTTTAGACTATAATCTACTCCTTGGACGCGACTATATTTATTGCATGGGAGCCATCGTCTCATTACTCTTTAGAGTAATGTGTTTTCCGCACGAAGGCAAAATGGTCAAGCTCGTAGACCAGATGTCATTCCCCGGTTCACACATCACAAATTGTCAAATGTTATCCCTAAATGGTCTTTTCATGCAAGGAATGTCTCATCGGTCTCCAGTCTGTCCACCTGATGAGTGCGAGTGATTCAGGAAGATGTGAATGAAAGCTAGGGGGCATGCACCCTGGTCTGCTTTGGCAGAAAAACTCTGGGTATAGGGTAGGTTTCGGCGAAGGATATATGACTAGTCCGATACCCGTCCGTATAGGAAAATGGGATTAGACCGGATAAGATACCTCCATTAGAAGGTAGGCCTTTCCCGATAGAACAAATGTTTTCTCTGCAAATTGAAGGGTAACCTGGAAACTCTACATCGCTATACCTGGGGGCATGCAAACCTTTTCACATGCAAGCGAAGAGAGGTTATTTATTTTTTAAATTTGTAGGACCTATAACACTTTAAACCCATAAGGCTAGTCATTTCCTAACTTGCATAAAGAAAGGATCCATGGCAAATCTTGAAGGGTTGTAAGCCACTTCAAAATAGCATCTTGAATGAGACATTCTTATCATACGACTGGCGAGCAATGTTGTCGCAGAGTTCAAGCTCGTTAAAAAATAAACCCTCCACGAGCAGTTTTAGCACATAGTTTAAGCTCGTTAAAAAATAAACATAAGTCATGAGCAAGTGTTTCTCCCCGCATTTAAGCTCATTAAAAAATGAACGAGTAAATAACCATTGTGAATGCCTTATCGCCAGCTTTTGAGCTTCGGTCATGTTCTCGCCATCACCTCTGCTCTGTTTTTAGCCGATCATTCACCCCCATATGATTGTTTACCCCTTCGAGGAACATCTTCGAAGAGTGATTCTGCTAGCCATCCTT